>QAOA01002721.1:5119-18231 GCA_003255065.1 Cercis canadensis
AAAAGCAAATTACAAGATCTCCAAGGGGAAGTGAGACAAGCCCAAGATGTTGATTCTTTCAAAATGGGTTTCTGTACTGTTACATCATGTGGAAGAGGCGAAGAGCTCAAGCATAGAACTCTATAGTCTCATGGAAGGCTCGTTTTCATCAACTCACAAACAAAGTTCCTATAATTTGACTAGAATAAAAATGATTAGTCAACAAGTTCTATGAGGAAATTCTTAGAACAAGTTTAGTGTCACACAAAGCTTGCTAAACTAGTTTCTTCAATTAAACATTCATGCACAAGTATTGTTACGTAAACAGTGGATTTACAAGTCAGTCTTACAAATCTGACTTCCATTCACAATTCCAAGACCAACGATGCGATCAGTAAATTAATGGTATGCCTTAGAATCTCAATTGACAAGAAAGATAATCCTCAGATTCAATTGTAAGTAGTATAGATAATTTTGTTTAATTTGCTGAAAAATTAATGATTAACAATAAAAATATTTTTCAATGTCACATCAATAAATATTGTCTAAAACTAGGGGATAATTAGGGTGAAGGACAAAAATAACAAAGTTTAGTAAATAGGAGACCTAAATTGCTCGAAATAAAAATAAAGAGACCAAAACGTTCATTTACAGAAAATAAAAAGATCAAATCCCATACATTAATTTTTCACAAACAAAAAAATAAAGCCAAGTAGCGATAGGAAATAATTTTCCCTTCATGTTTTTATTTTTAAATTTCTTTACTCTATTATTGTTAGATAAATATAAATTCTCCAAAGTTTACTTTCTTCTGATTTTCTTAACATAAATGTACAGAAAATGCAACGCTTTTTTTTTTTTTTTGCCAATGCAAAAAATACAATTCAATCATTCCAATTAAGCCAATTTTCACCGGTAATCAATGTCATATTAACATTTGATATGTATACATTTCAATATAAAATACACACATTTTGATATTTTAATATTAATTGAGTTTATAATTTCTATATTAAATATACACAATTTGATATGTTTACTTAAGCTGAGTCAAGTATAGTATTGATGTGCAAATGATTGCAACTAGTGTGCAATCTACACAGCTAAAATAATGAGAAAATATGATTTTAATGGCTGCCAAAACTAATAATAATGCCAACTACATAACTTTGGTTACATCACTTCTTTATTACTTTGAAGAATATAAGACACACCTAATGAAGATTGGTAATACAAAGCAAGATAGAAGATACTCAAATTAATGGTATAAATGAGTATCTCTCTTATGTAACATATTTTCTCAATCAATTAGAAGATGCTAATAATTTTTCCATCCTACCCTTGAAAAAGGCCAACAATTTCTCACGATTAGGAAGGTTATCTTTGATCACAGGGACATTCCTAAAATTGTTAAGCCATGAATGCAAGTGTGGGAATTTCTCAGCATCGAACAATTTCACCTCTATGATTTCTTCTATGACTTGCAACCGGTGGAAAATGGACCCAAATGCTATGTCCACAATGTTAATGTTGTCTTCTCCAAAGATTTTCTTCTCACCTAAGCATTGGTTTTCAACAACTTCAAGCATTTCTAGAGCCTCCTTTATGGCCTTCTCTCGCCCTTCAATGCTGCGGAAGAGTGACCAAATTGCAGAACCCTAAGGATACATAAGAAAAAAGATTAAATATATCAATAACATGGCAAATATTTAATATTTTACACTACGTTATCTTTAAACACTAATCATTTATGGAATTTTTTCAGTAGCCATAACTCAACTAGCAACGAGAGCTCTAATGTTTTAATGGATCTAATTAAACTTAAGGGTCACACTACGATGCATCTACTAGAAGTGCACCGGTGTAAACATTACGTTTTTTGTACCTTGTTCTGAAATTGTACACAACTATATACAAATTATCCGATTAATAAATGTTAGTTTGTTTAGTTTTCTGTTCATTAAGCACTTCGTTTACAGTTGTGGCACAAGTTGCACCACTGAAGATAGCTACCGGTGCACATTTTGAAGGCCATGCACAATAATATCCTTTGGCTAAACTTAAATACTGCCAAACGTGCAGATACAACAAATGTATTAAAAAAAATGGCAGCTTTCAATATATTTCAGTTTAACCAAAAAAAATTGGCATAGATATAACATTGAGCTAGTTTGTGTACCTTTTCTTCGGCAAATTTGACCCAAAAGCGAGCCAGAGCTCTCTCATAAGGGTCAGCAGGAAGCAAGGGGTTGATTTGTGGCCAAATCTCATCAATGTATTCAACAATGATCATGGACTCGCAGATGGGTTTTCCTCCATGAACGAGCACTGGAATCTTCTTGTAGACAGGGTTGTGTTGTAGAAGTTGAAGACTCTTGTTGGAAAGGTCTTCTTCTATGTACTCATATGCTATGCCCTTTAGCTTCAGAGCCAAAACTACCCTGCTACTGAAAGCACTAGCCCATACTCCATGCAGCTTCACCTCCTCAGCCATTTTTGTGTTGTGTTTACAATGCAAATAAATTGTTGAATGCTACGTCACCCACTTAGCCTCTTTATATACTATTTCAATAAGTACTATGGCTTGTCCTCCACGCTCAAATTCTGAAAGCAAATGAAGAAAGTGTATTGGATATTATTATAAATTTTAACTCAAGTTTAATAAATCTTAATGGAGTTTGCTCCAAGTAACTATTCGACAAGGACTTCTTATTTAGAAAATTGAAGAAATTGAAGTTTCCAATCACCATATTGACTACTTGACTAATTGACGCAAGTGCTTGCATCAGTGATCAATACACTATTTCAATATCAAATACACAAAATTTGATATTTTTATGGTGATTGTTAAGTTATCTAAGGGAGTAGCGTTATTCCACCAAATTTTGGTAGAACTCACATTTTAAAATTAATGTTGTTACGAATATATATTAGACATTATTATAAAATTTTAGTCAATTTTAATAAATCATAATGGAGTTTGCTCCAAGCAACTACGCAAGCACTTGCGTTAGCATCATATATATCTTCTTTATCGACAAAGAAAGGTATCAAAAAATTGAAGAAATGGGACTTTCTAATCTCCATTGACTTGTTGACTTACCGATGCAAGTGCTTGCATCTATGAGTAATATACTATTTCGGATTTCGTGCTCTATCCTTTCTTTATGGTGATTGCTAAGTTACCTAAGGAGGTAGCATTACTCTAGCAGGTTCTGGTGGACTCACATATAAAAAATGGTGTCGTTACAAATATATGAAAGTGTATTGGACATTATTAAAATCTGAAATTTCAATTCCTCTTTCTCCAACAGCTCCCTCTCTCCCTGCATAGGTCCCTCTGTTTCTATTCCTCTTCATTTTATACTCTTTCACTCTACCTGAATTTTCCAGATCACAAGAATTCATCGGAAAAATTCGGTAGAGTAGGAACAGAGACTGTAATCCTTGTAACTATAACAATCAATGTCCAGACGACAGGGAGAGTGAGGGTGAGAGAGTCAGAACAGCGACACATACCTCTGTGTGACTGCGACTGCGAGACAGAGGGACGAGGGTGGCTCTGCTGCCCGCGCCGGTGCGAGAGAGGGACGCCGGAGAAGATGTCAGAGTTAGGCCGAGAGAGCGAGTCAGCGAGGAACGAGGGTGCGAGAGGTAGAGGTACTGTTAGGGATCTCAATTCAATTGGTATTGAACAAATTGGGGTTTTTACTTTTTTGAGGTGGAGGCGATTCACTGAATCTGAGTCAAAAAATAAAAGTGTACTGCCAAAATTTGGCCAACCCGAAAAAAACTGACCAGACCAGCCCGAGACCAGAGGATAATAAGGGGGAAGGACAAAAATTATAAATTTCTAATAAATAAGATGATTAAATTACTAAAAATAAAAATAAAGAGATCAAATCCTTGAATTAGATAAAATAAGATGATCAAATCCGTAAATTTTGAACCCTTGTAAATACAATAAATTTTTTTGAGATAGATTTCCACTTAAGCACCTGACGGTATTTTAGAAAATTAATCGTGGACAAAGCTTAAATATTTTAAAAAAAGAATTTTCATACATTCTTTTTTCAAAAAAAGAAAAATTAAGCCCAAGTAGCAATAGGAAATAATTTTCCCTTCATTCTTTTTTTTTTTTAATTTTCTTTACTATATTATTCTTAGATAAACATAAATGCTCTAAAGTTTACTTTCTTCTGATGTTCTTAACATAACATTGCAGAAAATGCAAAGTGTTTTGAGCCAATGCAAAAAATACAATTCACTCCTTCCAAAGCCAACTTTCACCGGTAATCAATCTCAAAGTGATATCTCAACCAAACAATTCATTATAAAATACACAAATTTTGATATTTTAATATTAATTTAGTTTAATAATTTCAATATTAAATATACACAAAATTTTATATGTTTACTTAAGTTAAGTCAAGTATAGTATTGATGTGCATGGGATTGCAATTAGTGTGTAAGTAATGATTTTGCAATTAGCAATCTACGCAGCTAAAATAATGACACGATATGATTTTAATGGCTGCCAATATTAATAATAATTAAGTTACTAGATATAATTTAGTGGTAAAAGATTTGAATAGTTTGTAAAAAGTCAAGAGTTTAAATTAACCTATACGCCATTATATACCAAAAAAGAAAAGAACTACTACATTACATGACTATGATCGCATCACTTCTTTATTACTTTTAACACAGCGAGAAAACAATTAAAAGAAACCTTAAACACAACTATATAATCTCCAAAGAAAACTTAATATTATTACTGAATGCAAGTACAAACAAAAATATAAGCTTAAGTATGAAAACAAAACCCTAAACATGAAAACGAAATCAACAAATTACAAACAACCCAAAATAGATATTTTCAAAGGATTTTGGGCCCAAAAATTACATACGCCAGGTCATGGGCCCCGTAACTCCAACTGAGCTGAAAGTTATGTCATATTTCTTCTGGACCTTTTTATGTTCTACCCGATCCATAAAATCTCTTCTGACCTGGTCCACGTCAACTTTGAAGAATATAAGACACACCTAATGAAGATTGGTAATACAAAGGAAGATAGAGGATACTCAAATTAATAGTATAAATGAGTATCTATCTTATGTAACATATTTTCTCAATCAATTAGAAGATGCTAATAATTTTTCCATCCTACCCTTGAAAAAGGTCAACAATTTCTCACGATTAGGAAGATTATCTTTGATCATAGGGACATCCTTAAAATTGTTAATCCATGAATGCAAGTGTGGGAATTTCTCAGCATCGAACAACTTCACCTCTATGATTTCTTCTATGACTGGCAACCAGTAGAAAATGGTCCCAAATGCTATGTCCACAATGTTAATGTTGTCTCCTCCAAAGAATTTCTTCTCACCTAAGCATTGGTTTTCAACAACTTCAAGCATTTCTAAAGTCTCCTTTATGGCCTTCTCTCGCCCTTCAATGCTGCGGAAGAGTGACCAAACTGTAGAACCCTAAAGATACATAAGAAAAAGATTAAATATATCAATAACATGGTAAATATTTAATATTTTATACTATGTAATCTTTAAACACTACTCATTTATGAAATTTTTTCAATAGCCATAACTCAACTAGCAACGAAAGCTCTAATGTTTTAATGGATCTAATTAAACTTAAGGGTCACACAACAGTGCATCTAATAGAAGAAGTCCACCAGCCTAAACATTACAATTTTTTGTATCTTGTTTTGAAATTATACACAACTATATACAAATTATCCAATTAACAAATGTTAAGTTTGTTTAGTTTTATGTTCATTAAGCACTTCGTATACAGTTGTGGCACCAGTTGCACCATTCAAGATATCTACCGGTGCACATTTTGAAGGCCATGCATGCAATAATATCCTTTGGCTAAACTTAAATACTGCCAAAAATGCATATACAACAAATGTATTAAAAAAAGGGCAGCTTTCAATATATTTCAGTTTAACAAGAAAAAAAAAATTGGCATGGACATAACATTGAGCTAGTTTGTGTACCTTTTCTTCAGCAAATTTGACCCAAAAGCGAGCCAGAGCTCTCTCATAAGGATCAGCAGGAAGCAAAGGGTTGATTTGTGGCGAAATCTCATCGATGTATTCAACAATAATCATGGACTCGCATATGGGTTTTCCTCCATGAACAAGCACTGGCATCTTCTTGTGGACAGGGTTGTGTTGCAGAAGTTGAAGACTCTTGTTGGAAAGGTCTTCTTCTATGTACTCATATGCTATGCCCTTTAGCTTTAGAGCCAAAATTACCCTGACACTGAAAGGACTAGCCCATATTCCATGTAGCTTCACCTCCTCAGCCATTTTTGTGTGTTTACAATGCAAATAAATTGTTGAATGCTACCTCACCCACTTAGCCTCTTTATATACTATTTCAATAAGTACTATGGCTTGTCCTCCAAGCTGAAATTCTGAAAGCAAATGAAGAAAATTGAAGAAAAGTGTTATAGAATGTAAATATGGAAAGATTCTCGATAGCTGTTACAGGATGTAAATATGGTAATATAGCTTAATTATAGGAATTAGATACCATGATTATAGGGGCTAGCCTATGTATATATATGATGGTCCTATGAATGAAATACTTACTTTTTCACCAGAAATAACATGGTATCAGAGCTTGGTACAATTTGTCCAAGCTTCTATTAGGATTTGTGAGAGGGTTTGTGAGAATTTGTGAGGGTGAGTCTAGGGCACCCATATATGGTGCTTGTTTTGCCTCACCGCCCCTTTCGGATTGTTCAGAAGCCACCGACCGGCCGACCCAGAGAGTCCGGCAGCCATCGGCGGCGCGTGTGACATCCACACACAAGCCAACACTTCTGCCTTGCAACCCACGCGCCGGAGCTGAAGGAGCGTGCAGCATCTTCTTCTCCTCCGATCTATCTCCGGCGTTATCGTCCCATTTTCGGTGTATCTCTGGTGCTTTTCGTCTCGTTTCCGGCGTCATCCTTTGGTTTGGTCACTATTCCTCTCCCATTTTGTTCACTGTTTTGCTGTTTGGGAATTCTGTCTTTTGGGAATTCTATTTGGGTCTATTTGGCTTCTGTTCTCATTCTATTTTGAGCATTCTGGTGCTAGCTGTGGGGATATTCTGGTTTGGTTTTGATATTCCGTTGTGGTGATTTGACATTCTGGTTTGGTTTGCTATTCTACTGTTTCTATATTGCTTCTAGCTGTTTGGGTGGTTTTGCTTGGTTTCTTTGTGTCTTGCTTCCTCTATGACAGAAAATAAATCCACAGTCATGGCTGAGGTAGTTCCGGTTATGACAAAAATCACTAAGCATAAACTCANTATGACAAAAATCACTGAGCATAAACTCAAAGGCTCCAACTACTTAGATTGGAGTAAAACTGTTCGGGTGTACTTACAGAGCATTGAGAAAGACGATCATTTTACCTCTAATCCTCCTACGGATGATACCCAGAAAGCATGGCTGCGGGATGATGCAAGACTATTCTTGCAGATTCGGAATTCTATTGATACGGAGAAACTTGGTCTGATCAATCATTGTGAATTTGTGAAGGAGTTGATGGCATATCTAGATTTCTTGTACTCTGGACGAGGAAACATATCTCGTATGTACAAGGTATGAAAGAACTTTTATCGGGGGAGAACAGCAGGATAAGCCTCTTACTGCTTACTTCATGGAGTTCAAGAAAACCTATGAAGAACTAAATATGCTTCTCCCATTCAGCCCTGATGTCAAAGTTCAACAAGATCAAAGGGAGAAAATGGCAGTCATAAGTTTCGTAGCAGGCCTCCATCCAGAGTTTGAGGCTGTTAAATCTCAAGTTCTCTCGAACCCTGAAATCTCATTTTTGCAGGAAATTTTTTCTAGAGTCCTTCGTATAGAGAACCTGCAGACTTCTCAGCCCATTGCTACTAACAGTGCTTTTGTTAGTCGTGGGGATTTTCGGGGTAGTACTCGAGGAGGCTCTTGAGGTAGGATGAATCATCGTGACCGGAATATGGACAGTCGGAGTCAGCAGTCAGGGGAAGTCGAGTGCTTTTACTGCCATGAGCTGGGGCATACGAAACGCACTTGTAAGAAACTTCTCACCAAGCATCCAAGAGGGCGGTCTGCGCATGTTGCCTTATTGTCTGATAAGATTGTTACGGTCTCTGCCGATGACTTTGCCCAGTTCACTCAGTACCAGGAATCACTGAAATCTCCTACTTCGACTGTTGTCTTTGTTGATATAGGTAAATTCCCTACATGTCTTCTCTCTTCGTCCTCCAAGTGGGTCATTGATTCAGGTGCATCAGACCACATGACAGGTAATCCTAACCTTTTCTCAACCTTCCATAACCATGCTTCTTCATCTCATGTGACTATAGCTGATGAGTCTACCCCTAATGTCCTTGGTTCTGGCACTGTTAACCTCACACCATCTATTTCTTTGCCCTCAGTGTTGAGTTTACCTAATTTTTCATTTAATTTGATTTCCGTTAGTAAACTCACCCGTAGCTTGAACTATAGTGTCTCATTTTTTCTTGATTATTGTCTTTTTTAGGATCTTACGACGAAACAGATTATTGGTAAAGGACATGAAACCGAAGGCCTCTATGTATTGGATATTCAGGTGTCGAGATCTTTAGCGTGTTCTAGTTCCTTGTCTCCATTTAAGGTGCATTTTCGTTTGGGTCATCCGTCTCTTCAAGCGCTTAAGCAGTTTTATCCTCAGTTTCGTCATTTATCGTCTTTGCATTATGAGTCGTGTCAGTTTGCCAAACATCATCGTGTTCCCTTAGGGTCTAGAGTCAATAAACGAGTTGCGTCTCCATTTGAGTTAGTCTATTTTGATGTTTGGGGTCCTTGTCCAATTTTATCCAAAACTGGTTTTAAGTATTTTGTTACCTTTGTTGATGACTACTCTCGCGTTACATGGTTATATTTAATGAAAAATCGCTCTGAGGTCTTTTCATATTTTTGTGCCTTCTGTGCTGAAATAAAAACATAATTCAATGTTTCTGTTCAAACCCTGAGAACTGATAATGCTAAAGAGTACCTATCTGCTTCCTTTCAGTCTTATATGCTTCAACATGGCATTCTTCATCAGTCCTCCTGTGTTGACACACCCGCTCATAATGGAGTTGCTGAACGAAAGAATCGGCATCTCCTTGAGGTTGCCCGAGCTCTTTTGTTCCAAATGAATGTTCCTAAACCTTTTTGGGCGGATGCTGTCTCTACAGCTTGTTTTTTAATTAATCGAATGCCATCTTCGGTTCTCAATGGGGCAATTCCCTATTCTGTTCTTTTTCCATCTAAACCTGTGTTCCCTATTGCCCCCCGCATGTTTGGCAGTACCTGCTTTGTTCGCGATACCCGGCCCCAAGTCACTAAGTTAGACCCTAAGTCCCTTAAATGTGTCTTCCTTGGTTATTCTCGTCTCCAAAAAGGTTATCGGTGTTCTCTCCCACTCTTCATCGTTACCTTGTCTCTCCCGATGTCACCTTCCAAGAAGACATTCCTTTCTTCTTTCATTCCTCCCCTTCCCATAGTCAGGGGGAGGATGATGATTTGTTGGTTTATACTGTTCCTTGTTCTGCACCTCCTACAGATACTCCTGCACCTCCTACAGATCCTCATGCACCTCCTCCAGAGTCTACTTGGCCCCCTATTGTTCATGTTTACACTCGACGGCAACCTCCAAATGCAGGTTCAGATTCATGTCCTTCACCATCTACTTCGTCGCCAGATCCGACCTCCAGTGCTCCTACTTCTGACCTTCCCATTGCTCTTCGAAAAGGTAAACGTCAGTGTACTTATTCTATTGCTTCAGTTGTTTCCTATGATCACCTGTCTTCTCCTTCTTATTCTTTTTTGGCCAAGCTAGACTCTGTATCCATTCCTAAAACAGTTCGTGAAGCTTTGGCCCATCCTGGGTGGCGTGATGCCATGATCGAAGAGATGAATGCTCTTGATCATAATGGCACTTGGACATTAGTGGATTTACCTATCGGCAAGAAAGCTATTGGGTGCAAATGGGTATTTACAGTTAAAGTCAATCCTGATGGTTCTGTGGCCCGCCTGAAAGCCCGTCTCGTTGCAAAAGGCTATGCTCAAACTTATGGTACTGATTATTCCGATACGTTTTCTCCTGTTGCCAAGCAGGATATGCTTAGACTTATGGTACTGATTACTTAGATAACTTTTCTCTTGTTGCCAAACTTACCTCAGTTCGTTTGCTAATCTCCTTGGCAGCCACTCATGATTGGTCGCTGCACCAATTGGATATCAAAAATGTTTTTCTTCATGGTACTCTTCAAGAAGAGGTCTATATGGAGCAACCACCTAGGTTTGTTGCTCAGAGAGAGTATGGGAAAGTATGTCAGCTCCGGAAGTCGCTGTATGGTCTGAAACAAAGCCCTCGAGCGTGGTTTGGCAGGTTTAGTCAAATTGTTTTAAAATATGGAATGAAGAAAAGCAAGTCTGATCACACAGTGTTTTACAGGCGATCTAAGGATGGCATTATTCTACTTGCGGTATATGTTGATGACATTGTGATTACTGGGAGCGATAGCTCAAGCATATTTGGTCTCAAGACTTTCTTGCACTCCCACTTTCAAACAAAGGATTTGGGACCTTTGAAATACTTCCTAAGGGTTGAAGTCATGAAAAACAAGAAGGGGATCTTCCTGTCCCAAAGGAAGTATGTTCTTGATTTGTTGAAAGAAACAGGAAAAATAGGGGCTAAGCCATGTAGTACCCCAATGACTCCTAACATACATCTTGCAAAGGATGACAGTGAACCATTTCATGATCCTGAGAGGTATAGGAGGCTTGTGGGGAAGTTGAATTATCTTACAGTAACTCGCCCCGACATTGCGTATTCGGTCAGTGTTGTTAGCCGCTTTATGTCCTCCCCAACAGTCAACCATTGGACGCTCCTAGAACAAATTGTTTGTTACCTGAAAGGAGCTCCAGGACAAGGATTATTTTATGGGCATCATGGACACACTAAGGTAGAATGTTTCTCTGGCATGATTGAGGCCTATTCCGATGCAGACTATGCAGGGTGCAAGGATGATAGGAGATCCACTATTAGCTATTGTGTCTTTGTGGGAGGGAACCTAGTTTCATGAAAGAGTAAGAAGCAAAATGTAGTCTCCCGATCTACTGCAGAATCAGAGTACAGATCTATGACAAACTCAGTATGTGAGATTGTATGGATATACCAACTATTGAAAGAAGTTGGCTTCGAGCTCTCACTACCAACAAAGCTATAGTGTGACAAGCAAGATGCTCTTCACATTGCTTCTAATCCCGTGTTTCACGAACGAACTAAACATATTGAGATCAATTGTCACTTTATTCGTGAAAAGATTGAAGAGAAGCTCATTACTACAGTATATGTAAGAACAGAAGACCAGTTGGGAGACACCTTTACAAAAGCCTTGAATGGAGCCCGCATTGATTACATTTGTAACAAGATGGGCATGATTAACATCTATGCTCTACCTTGAGGGGGAGTGTTATAGAATATAAATATGGTAATAAACTAGATAGCTGTTACAGGATGTAAATATGGTAATATAGCGTAATTATAGGGATTGTAGCATAATCATAGGGATTAATCTCTGTATATATATGACTGTCCTATCAATGAGAAATATACACTCTTCCACCAAATTTACAAACAGCTAATAAATAACCCTAGGAAAAAGACCATAAAAATTGTCAATTCATGCTATTTACATAAGAAAATGGTGCTACCCCTTCATTGTCAAGTTGCTGGAGGTTTAAGGATGCCAGTATTTTCCATGTGCTCTCTCTGGCCAATATCATAATACGTTATTGATTCATTGACATGTTTGAATGGGAGATTTGTATCAAATAAGAGGTTGGTGGCTTGATGGCTGTTCCAGGTTGCTTAAATGAACTATTTGGTGGGCACAGAATCAAAAGAATTTTCAGGATCTGTAAGCACTTAATGGGGTGAAACAAAGAGAGTATTCTTGCAAAATCTTTACATGCAATACTTCATGGTATACAACCTCCCTTGGCACATATAACCCGCCTAAGTCTTTAAACATGTCATATTTACCTATCAATAAAAGTTATTCATCAAATAACAATGCAATCTGAACCCACTATTTGATGGTAAAAGAGTTGCCACAAAAATTTTCTAGCATATTCAATCCAAGAACTTAACCTATCAATAGAAGTTTGTCTCATCAAATCAAACAAACAATGAAGTAATTATTGTTCTGAATTGCACTCTTTTGACAGTGAAAATTCCATTCCTGGCTACATTTAACTTAATATCATATGGGTTTTCATGCATATCTAACCAAAGTATTAACATTTCTGAAGTACATAAAGCATACCTTTAGCCGTAATTCTTCAGAAATAACCTCTAAATCTCTCACTGGGTCAACAGAATCATCAACATGGATAATATCTGGATCCTCAAATGCACCTTAAAAAAGGTAGGGCTTATAGTTTATAATTCCTAAGTTGGTATTACGATCACCCACGACCAACACTAACAAAAAATGATATGCAAATAAGATTAGAAGCATCGCAGAAGGTTCTAATTGAATACTTACGTAAAACATGAAAAATGCCATCCACTGAACGAATGTGAGATAAGAAACTATTGCCCAACCCTTGTCCTTGATGAGCATCTCAAACCAATCCAGCAATATCATGGATTTCTAAGAAGCTGAGACCTGTACAACAACTTGAATGTGTCATGATAAAGGACAGACTGATTCATCAAAGACAAACTATTAATTTGTCAAATGCAATAAATAGAATTTAATGACAGCTTAAGTTTGTATAATTCTATTAACACGAGAACTTTTAGCAGGATTTCCACCAATACAACATATAATCACTCAAGATGCCTGGAGAGTACAAAGACCATGAAGGCAGAACTTGTTTGGGAGATACAAAAATTCATCAACAGTTTCAACTAACTACAACAACAAAATCAATACCTCCTCACTAAAGAAAGTAAAGGAAGAAACATTGGTCCTAAATCTGTTGGATGCATGTGTAATATGATTAAATATTTAAAACATTTAAAAGAAAAGATTATAACACCTACAACAATTAATATTTAAAAAAGGAAGTCAGTTGCCTACCCCCC
>QAOA01002721.1:26797-85824 GCA_003255065.1 Cercis canadensis
AAAAAAAAAAAAAAAAAAAGTGTGTGAGAAAAATGTTGTGTATGATTGTAAGAAGGAAGCAGCTATGAAGACTTGTTGTGAAACTGAGAACCTAGACCATCGATACCATGCATGTGATGAAAAAAATATAGGAAAAAAATGTTGCAAATTTTTCTAATGGTACAACCTCCCTGTAAGTGAGGGTGAGAAGAAGCTGAAAAGAGCTTTGTTAACATAGATTGAGCTGCCTAATTTGGAGGGAAAAACTTTAATTTTGGCATTAATCTTCTGCATTTTTATCATCATTGTTCTGTTGGTTGTAATTTTGAAGTTAGTTTAGTGTTTTATATTTGTAAGTTTAAGAGTAAAATTGCTCTTTTAGTTGTAATTTTAAAGTTAGCTTAGGATGCTGTATGTGTAAGTTAAAGAGTAGATTTTACTTGTAATCTTGTACAATTGCACTGTTATCATAAATATTCTATTGGTTGGTTTAAATGAAGTGCAATTTCTAGCAGCCCCAAGTTGGTAGCATGATTGAGACTGCCCGTACTTTCTTCATTCATAATAATGTTCCACTCGTTTTTGGGGAGGTGCGGTTATCACTGCATGTTATTTGATTAATCGCATGCCATCCTCTGTTTTACAAAATCAGGTGCCTCATTCTCTTTTGTTTCCCAATCAGCTACTCTACTCCCTTTCTCTTCGTGTCTTCAGTTGCACATATTTTGTTCATGATCTCACTCCAGGTAAAGATAAGTTACATGCAAAATCTCTCAAATGTGTCTTTTTGGGTTATTCCCGTTTGCAAAAAGGTTACCGTTGTTTCTCTCCTGAACTCAAACAATATCTTGTTACCCCAGATGTCACCTTCTTTGAGACAACCCCTTTCTTTCCTTCTTTAGGCATCCTGATTGTTCTACTGTTACTCAGGATCTCCCCATTTCTTGCACTAGTCCTCTTGCACAGGTTGTTTCGTCACATGACTCCACTGGTCCTACAGAGGACTCGGCACCTCCTCTCCTCACCTACCATCGTCGGCCTCGACCTGACCCTATTGAGGACCCTACCATTGTGCCACCTGTCACTTGGCCTGTTGAGCACCCACCTATCGTGCCACCCGTCCTTGAGCCTGTTGACAACCCTCCCACCAATGACCTCCCTGCTCCTGCCCCATTGGATTCATCTCTTGCTCCAGTCACTTCTCAGGTTCTGATCTCTGACTTGGACCGATTTATTGCTGACCGCAAAGGTATTCGTTCTACTCGCAATCCTTATCCCATTTATAATTTTGTGAGCTATCACCGTTTGTCTCCACAATATTATACTTTTGTGTCGTCTTTGTCTCCTGTTTCTATTCTTAAAAATGTAGGTGAAGCACTTTCTGACCCAGGCTGGCATAAGGCAATGATTGATGAGATGGCTACTTTAGACTTAATAGCACTTGGGATTTGGTGCCTCTCCCACGTGGTAAATCCACTGTTGGTTGTCGTTGGGTTTATACAGTCAAAGTTGGCCCTGATGGCCAAATAGATCGTTTGAAAGCCCGGTTGGTTGCCAAGGGATACACCCAGATCTACGGACTTGATTATGGTGATACCTTCTCTCCAGTTGCCAAGATGGCATCCGTTCGCCTCTTTCTCTCTATGGCTGCCATTCACCACTGGCCCCTTTATCAATTGGATATTAAAAATGCCTTTCTACATGGCGAATTGCAAGAGGAAGTTTATATGGAGCAACCTCCTGGATTTGTTGCTCAGGGGGAGTCTAGATTGGTGTGTCGACTTCGCCGATCTCTCTATGGACTTAAACAATCTCCACGGGCTTGGTTTGGGAGATTTAGTTTAGTGTTCCTACAGTTTGGTATGACTCGGAGTGAGGCTGATCATTCAGTCTTTTACTTTCACTCATCCCCTAACCAATGCATGTACTTGATTGTCTATGTGGATGACATTGTGATTACAGGGAATGATCAAGAAGGCATACAAAAACTCAAGCAACATCTATTTCAGCACTTTCAGACAAAAGATTTGGACAAACTCAAGTATTTTCTGGGAATAGAAGTTGCTCAATCCCGAAAGGGTGTTACAATCTCACAGCGAAAATATGTCTTGGATATATTGAAAGAAACAGGTATGTCAAACTGCAAACCTGTGGAGACTCCAATGGATCCAAATGTCAAGATCCTACCTAATCAGGGGGAGCCCTTATCAGATCCCAGTAGATATCGGAGACTTGTTGGGAAACTCAACTACCTTACAGTGACACGTCCTGATATTGCATTCCCTATGAGTGTACTTAGTCAATTTCTAAGTGCTCCGTGTGACAGTCATTGGGATGTAGTAGTTCATATTTTAAAATACATCAAGAAGGCACCAAGTAAAGGCCTATTGTATGAAAGTAGGGGACATACTCAGGTGGTTGGATATTCAGATGCTGACTGGGTAGGCTGTCCATACGATAGACGCTCAACCACTGGATATTGTGTATTTGTTGGGGGCAATCTAGTGTCATGGAAGAGCAAGCAACGATCAGTTGTTGCTCTATCCACGGCTGAGGCAGAATACCGAACCATGGCTAAAGCAACCTGTGAGCTCATATGGCTGAAACAGTTAGTTCACGAGTTAAAATTCATGAAGATTCAACAAATGAAACTAATATGCGATAACCAAGCTGCTCTCCACATTGCCTCCAATCCAGTCTTCCATGAAAGGACCAAACATATAGAGATTGACTGTCACTTTGTTAGACAGAAAATACTTTCAGGGGATATTGCTACTAGTTTTGTTAGATTAAATGACCAACTAGCAGACATATTCACTAAGTCTCTCGGAGACCCTCGGGTTAACTACATTTGTAACAAGCTTGGAACATATAATATGTATGCTCCAGCTTGAGGGGGAGTGTTAGAATATTAGCTGTAAATACTGTAATTATTATACCATATGTTTAGGCTTATAATTAGCTTATGATTAGGCCCGTTGATGAACACACTTTTTTATACAATAGTTATTCCTCATACTTAGTCTTTTAAACCTCTTTTGGGCTGAATATTGCATAGACTTAGACCTCATTTCTTGACTTAGGATCCATTTATGCTTAATTGCAATTTCCAGCAATACTGGGCATTATATGCTGTCTCTGTGTTTCGTGCATATCTTGAGTTCTGTATGTCTAAAAATTCTGAGTCATACCTTGTAGGAAAGCTGAGAGAATTTTCTACAACTTTCTTTCAGGGCCCCAAAGCTAATTCGGACGTTCAGAAGGTCATATGTAGCCTGGAAGCCAGAGAAGACATGCTGTCGCAGGATCCTGACCTACATGCAGTATTTGGGTCATAACTTGAGTTGTGTATGTTATATGGACCTGAAACTGGTACCATTGGAAATCTAACAGACAGAGCTTCAATTTATATGAAGACCAGTTCACCATATTTTATGTTGAAGATGGTCTTATTGGCTGTGAAAGTTAGCTGACTGTTCCAGACACCTTTTGCCACCTAAATGGGCCTAACTTCCTCATGAAAATTTCTAGCAGTCCCAAGTTGGTAGCATGAAATTGGGCAAATGACCTAGACTTACAAATAATAAGTACTGCACAAATGACAAATAAATCTCATTAATTCTATTATTCCAAAATTAATATTTCCACAATAAACACGTACTTACAGAGACATGCTCATCACAAGTAGTCATTACAAAAATTTTTCATATCTATTCTATTGTCAACAAAGACATGTTCATCACAAAGTTGCTTTACAATAAAGCATTAAAATTACTTAAATCCCATTGTTTCAAAATTATGACCATGTACAAACACATCATGACAGTCAATGACCACCTAACTAGATTTCTATTTTTTTTTCTTTTATTGCTTATGTTAACTGGTTGTGAGATACTGGCAATTGGAACATCATGACCATCTGCTGGAGCACTAGATGGGGCTGGTTGAGAAGAAGTTCACCTCTTTCTACTTGATTTCCTAGTTGCACCTTGTTTGCTTAGAGCATACATGGTAATATGAGCATTTGTCACCTAATTTGGGTTTCCAAAATTTACTCCCATAGGTTGCTTATTCTTCAAAACCTACAAATTAAGAACAAAATTAAATTTTTTTCCAAAATTCTCGAAATTCACAGAAATAAATAATCCAAGTGAAAAGCAGTGACTTTGTTCCATCCTTTTGGAATTTCTCGATCAGCTCTAGTCTTGCCCTTGCAAGTCCTTGCATTGTGGCTTTCTTTGCCACACTTACTACACAAGATGGTTTTGCATTGTCTTCCCAGTTTCTTAGTATTAATGGTCTCATCAATTAACTTCTTTCTTTACTTCTTTGGCCTACCAGGGGCTCTTCTTATAATTAGTGGATTAATTAGTCCTTTATCAGTCCTAGGCCAAAGTTTTTGTCCATTAACAAGATAGATAATGTTGGTCTAGTATGCAATAGTTGTGTCTCTCTTGTCAATAAAATGAATTTATATATCAGTTGACAATAAAAATAGTATTAACAGATAAAATAAGGGGTTATTATTACCTATATGCTATATCAACCATCTCATCCACTTCAAGACCACTCCATAAGATGACAGCAATACCATGACAACATAGGATGCCAGTGAGATCCCATGTCTTACAAGAACAAGATTTTTGTTCTAGATTGACAACATACTTGTTTGACATTTTAGTGACTTCATATAACTTCCCATTGGGGTCTCCAGCCCATTTACAAATTCAAGTGTCACTCTCATCAGTTAACTTTGCTACCACATCATTAATTTGTGGACACAGAATAATGTTTGATTTACTGCAAAGTTGCATTTGGTTAATAAATCTTTGCATGAGGTAAAACCTCAAGTTCTCCACCAATTGTATGATTGGCTTGTTCCTGTACTCCAATATGGCTTTGTTGAACGCTTCACACATATTATTGACTTGAAGATCGCATTTTGGGAATGTTTGGAAATGAGACATTGCCCACACTTCTGGTTTAAACCGCATGAGATGTTTATAGCAATCTTCAACCAATTTTTGAAGTAGTTCTAATTCAACCCGTCATTCTTCTTTGGTTATTGATCTTGCTGCTCTTCACATTTGGACCTTCACTTTATCAACATCAATATTTTTTGCAATCTTTACATAATTTACATATATATGCTTGCAATAGTTTCTATGTTTCACAATTGGCCCTCCAAATTTTTGTATGACACTTTTCTATCCCTGCCAAAAAAAAACTCAATGAATTGAAGTACAAACAGAAAAAAAAATTATTAACAAATATACATATATTATTAGTTTACCTTTTATTGGTCAGATATGAATGACCATCTTCTAACTGCTACATTTCCAATATCTTCAAGTAACCTCTCCACAAATCAATCCCAGGTTTCCTTATCTTCTGCCGTAACAATAACAAATGCTATGTGGAACATTTAGTTGTTGCCATCTTTTTCAATCGTTGCCAACAAATGACTACTATACTCTCCCTTCAAGAAGCATCCATCAAGACCTATCAGAGGTCTATAGTAGTGAACAAAACTGTCCTTGCAAGCCTGAAAGCATACATACATCTGCTCAAAGATAGGATAACCCTCTTTTACCACTCTACGAACCTTGATCCAAACAGAGGATCCTGGGTTGCTTCTCTTAAGCTCTTTTGTATAATCCCATAGATTGACATACTGTTGGTCAGCTGCTCCCTACACCATGTCTTAAGCCAACTTCTTTGCTCTATATGCTTGCCATTTAGATAGTTTCAAGCTCCATTTTGCCCTAGCATCTTCCATGACTATCTTTGTCTTCAGATTTGATTATTTCCTTACCCTATCCATCAATTTCTCAGCCAAGAACCTTGTTTTGGCTTGTCTATTCACCAATGTTCTCGGACACCTGTGTGAGTTATTTAAAACCTTCACTTGAAAATATCCTTGTCCTTGTACTTTACTTATTCTTAAAGACCACTTGCATTTAACTACTAACCTTTTGCTATCATTTTTTTGGATCTTCAGATTCCTTCTATTGGCAAGAGCATATTCTTTGACAGCTTGCTTTGCCAATTTCAATGAGCTAAACCTTAACCCTAGCTCAAAACGATTCTATTTTGGATCTTCTGACAGTTTGAACTTGGGGTATTTTGATCTTTTCACATATCCATCATCATCAGATGGTGAACTAGTTTCCAACTCTTAAGAGTCATAAATTTCCTCAGCTGGTATTTCTATAGGGACATGTGAGGGCCCACCTCCTTGACAATGTTATTTAGTTCCTACTAGAGCATCAGTACCTCTTGGAGACTGTTGTTGCTGTTCATGACCTATTGGCTGTGAAGGTTGTGAATCCTTTGGCAGTGCACTTGTTCAGACATAGTCTTCATTGTATTCCTCAGGATTCAACTCCACATATGACATATTCCCTTCCTTGTTATCTTGCTCTTCCTCAGGTACATGTTCAACATGATCATCATTCTCATCATCTGCATCACTCCCTGATACATCCGCCATATCCATATTTTCCATAGCATCACTCTCTGCAACATCTTCGCCCTTCATATCTTCCATTCAATCAGTCCCTGGCACATCTTCACCCTGTATATCTTCCATACAATTAGTCACTGACACATCTTCACTTTCCATATCTTCCACATCAGCACTACCTGCCACATGTTCACCCTTCATATCTTCCACATCAGCACTCCCTGTAATATTTTCACCCTCCATATCTTTCACATGTGCATTATTCGTATCATTCCCTGCATCATTTTCATCCTCTCAATTTTTCACATTCACATCATTATCTAATAGCAACAATGTTGCATCTACCACATCAGGCTCATCAACCCTACGCACAACATACAAATCAATTAAATTAACCCTTACCAACTTTAAGTAGATCAAAAAAATCTTGATCACTGTTAAAGGGTCTTAGCCCATTACTTATACACTTACCAGGAAGTCTAAACCAAAACAACAGAGACTGGGACCTGTACCCCAATGAATTGACAATGTTTTGTAAATAAAAAATACATATTTCATTAGGGTCATAATAGTTACTCTCAACATTTTTCCTATCCACATATTGTCTTGAAGGACCTTCACCACAAAATATCCACCATGATGTATGGTAAATTTGAAATTCTCTACAATAGAATGCCTAATTTGTACAAACAATAAACAACAAACACAAATATAAATTAATTATTTAATTACTCCATTCAGTAAAGCACATGCAAACATTATAATAAAGTTGTAAAGTTACAAAACCCTAAGTCACTTTCACATAATTTATAGACAACAAAATCACAGGAACCACACCAATTAATTGACAAAAGAGAAGTCAACACATTGCTGACCACATGACTAGAAGTCCCTATAAACTAACTCAAACACTTTCAACCAATAACCTATCGCGGGTCTAACCAAGAAAAAAACACATTCAGTAAATGAGACAAATTTGCTCATTCTCAACAAAAAAGCAACCAGAAGATTACTTGCACTAGAAATGTGTTGGAATGTCGTGATTGAGCCAATCCCATGCACTACTCATTGCACCCTCTGTTCCCCTCACTATTGCAAGCTTCTGCTTTGTTGTTCCTTTCATGTGCTCAAATTCCTTTCGCCTGCAAATCCTCTTCGCTTCAATCTC
The DNA here is from genome assembly GCA_003255065.1 of Cercis canadensis. Taxonomy (NCBI): domain Eukaryota; kingdom Viridiplantae; phylum Streptophyta; class Magnoliopsida; order Fabales; family Fabaceae; genus Cercis; species Cercis canadensis. The sequence goes on from QAOA01002721.1 coordinate 34,411, forward strand.
CTTTTGCCCTTAATCTCACTTTCGCACCTTGCCTTCACTTCGCTTCTCACCAACTGTGCGATTAGGGTTCATGAAATTCCCTAAATTGTTGCTGCTGCGATTAGGGTTTTCACCAACGTTTCAGATTAGATTTTAATCATGTAATGTGCTAGTTGCGTGACCTAGATTCAGAAGATTATAATCACATGCCTTGCATGTGAGCTCAATTTACACTAGTCTTTAATTAGGTGTCCAATTAAGGATGACTTCACACATGTGGCATCCACGTCCTTTTGATGTCTATGCCACATCAGACTCACAGTCGTGAGTCAAATTTTGGACGGCGTTAGTGTCCTGGACCAAAAGTGCAACATCATGCTAAATAGTAGGGACTATTTTGTGGTTTTTCAAAATGGGAGGACCAAATCATTCATTCAAGTAAAATAGGGGGACCAAAACTGCATTTAAGCCAAACATTTATTCATAATCTCAAAAAATAAATACCTCATATATTACTTAATTTAACTAAACGTAGCATAAAATATTCATTTTAAAATATTTTAAACAATCTTGCATAACAAAATTAAGACTACACATACATTGTAATCAATTTCTAAGAATATTCATACATTCTACACGAGTTATCCTACACAAATTTGATAAATACTTAATAAATTTTCTTCACATAATACAAAAATTATATGAGTAAATGTATTATGTTGAAAAAAATTTGTGTAAGATAACTTTGCAGAATATGAGTATTCATAAAAATTAATTACAAAATATCATAGTTATAAATAAATAAATAAACTACAAAATTAATTACAATTCATGCATTATTAGTATGTAAACATGTCATATTAACTATCAATACATTAATTTATAATAATATTCTAACATTATTTATCAAATGAATCACGTAAACATTTATTCATAATCTCAAAAAGTAAATAACTCATATATTACTTAATTTAACTAAACATAGCATAAAATATTCATTTTAAAATATTTTAAACAATCTTGCATAACAAAATTAAGACTACACATACATTGTAATCAATTTCTAAGAATACTCATATATTCTCCACGGGTTATCCTACATAGATTTGATAAATATTTGACCAATTTTTTTTCACATAATACAAGAACTGTATGAGTAAATGCATTATGTTAAGAAAAATCTGTGGAGGATAACTTGTATTCATAAAAATTAATTACAAAATATCTTAGTTATAAATAAATTTTTCCTTAATATAAAAATATAAAAATAATTTGAACATGTACTAAATCTTTGAATACTATCTATTAAAAAAAATTAATAGTACGTTATTAATAAAAAAAATTGACATATACTTTAACTGTATTTTTTCACATAATGCAAAAAATTCATTGACAATCAAAATTTCAAGACATTATAAAGATTATTTTGATCACTATGCACATCCTACATTATATGAAAAACTCCTAACACATGTACCAAATTACTGAATATTATATATTAATAAGCATTAAAATATTAAACTATAATAATATATTTATTTTTAATAATAACAATATTCTAACAATATTCAAAATAATTAAATAAACTTACCTTTAGAAACTCAAATTGTTTAAACTTTACCCTCAATTACCACAAACTTATAGAATGCTTTCAACCTTTCAAATTTCACTGTTTCTTTTCTAACTTACAACTCTTTCTTACAATGAAGTTTGATTACTAACTATCATACATTTCTCACCTATTTATAGAGTTTTGAGTCGCAATTTCAAAATCCGTCACGCAATCTAAAATGTCATCACATAACAAGCACAACGCAGTTTCATATTTTGTAACGAAATTTTAAAAGTCATTACGCAATATGAAATTTCGTCACATAACATCTCTTGAAATTCTTCCAATTGCGACACTTAACAGTAAATAAGAGATAAACGAAGGGAAGGGGATTCATGCATTAGTCAATCAAACAACAAGGAATCTCTGGTAAAAAGGATGAATCTCTGCGATAGTCACTATTTAATGACGCATTTGGGGAAAATGCGACACTGTTAAGTGTCGCTATTTCCCACAATGCGTCACTGTGGGCTTGTATGCTCCATATTTCGGCACTTGTTGAGAGCCGCATTATGGCATATTGCGGCTCTCTTCATTTGTCGCATAATGGCATAATGCGGCTCTCCATTTGTCGCAATGTGACAATGCGTCACTCAACACAAGCCATTTTGCATCACTATGTTGTCTTTCTCCGCAACAGAAATAATAATAATAAAAAAATACTGCCGTAGTAGTGGAAATTGTTTCAAAACTGTCATATATGTAGAATTAGTTTTCAAAAGTGTATTATTAAAGGAATTGACTCCAGCAACAAGAGAAAGAAATTAATTTAGAGTTTTTTTTTTCATGAAAAAGGATTTAGTGCTACAATGAAAACATGGAGTGGGAATGGGAATGAGAATAGAATGGTAATTTCAAAATTTTGTAGCTCTATGAATGAAACAATTTGGAAAGCCATTTAATTGTTGTTAAAAGTTGTTTAGGTCGCTAGGGCCCTCAAATGCTTGCACGGTAAAAATTGATCTTATTTTGCTCGGATTGAGCTGATCGAGCCCATTGCCCACAATTCACTCGATTTTTTTTTCCTATTTTTCCTAAAATTATTCATTGAAAATAAAACTCCCATATAACCCCAACAATTTTTTTAAAAAAAAAAGTGAAGGAAACTACATTTAAAAGTAACTAAATGGTGAAAAGGAATTTTAAATCATTTGAATTATATTTTATATTCTATGGAATAGAAAAGTTAGTTACAACAAATTTAATATGTTGAATTACTTAATTATTTTATACATTTTGTTACTCATAATTATGAAATTTGGTCAAGTTATGCCTAATAGTGTTATTTAGGCATTTTTAAGATTTCTCAATAAATTTTTAAAAATCAAATAGTTTGTAGCTGAATGATATTAAGATCATTCTAAATGTTTATAAATTTTGTGTTCGAATATGGAGTCGTAGCCAAAAATATAATTTTTTTTAAATATTTTTTTAAAAAAATTATAAGGATGAGTGGTCCTCTAACCCTATGTAGAGTTGGGCTAGCCAACTTTCAACTAACTTGAAAAAATTTGGGTTGGCCTAACCCATCAAGGTGGTTGCCTTGAACAAGACAGGCCCAAAGCTCAAATTTTATACGAGCAGGCCTAGCTTTAGAGCTATCAAAACGGGCTGGCCTGCCTCAACCTGCCACTAAACGAGGTAGGGCAGGTTGCCCCGCCATTTTGACGGGCTAAGAAAACATCAACCCAACCTCACTGTAGGTTGCGGGTTGGCCTGTCTAACCCGTCAATTTTTTTTTTTTAAAAAAATTTATAGTCTAATCAAGAAAATAAATTTCATTTGAAAAATCTTCATTACATTCAATTGACAACATTTTGAAGAAATAAAACAAATTTCAGCAACAGATCAGGTACTACAAATATATAAAAGCAATCATTATGTTAAATTAACAATTTGTACATAAAATAGAATACCCATTACAAGATGATGCATAGTTAGAGCAGCATAATATATCAATCTATAGCTTCATCCATCTTTACATATCGTCAATCAACTATGTCCAAAAGTGGTTCTCTTTAAGTTTCAATTTGTTGGAATGCCCCTGCAGAATTTCAATTCCAATGATCCCAGAAGCATGGATCCTAATGATGCCATGATCAATGAACCTCAAGAATAAAGGGAATCCAGGAGTGAAATTCTATGAAAGGAGATAGTTTCTCTAAACAAACAGAACTTGATTAAGGTACATGGAACCATGTGAAGTATATTGTTGAATCTTTTAACCTTTAATATTCTTTGACCAATAAATTAAAATAATTAACCTTGCATCTTGAATAAACTAGCTTCTTTATCCTGAGCACTGGCATAGCAGGGACTTTAACCTTATAATGTAGCTCCGATTCATGTTTAGATAAGTATAAGTCCCATGCATACTAAACAAATTTTGATCCATAGACTACAAGTTAACAACGTCCCAAAAGCTGAGTATCAAAAGAACATAAGGAATATGTTGAATTCAAATGGAAGGGATTACTGAAGCCAATAATGTGATCAAGTCAATACTTAAACGAATCCAAGAATAGTCCCAATGTCAGCCCAGCCTTCCAATAATTAAACATGGTGATTAGCATCCTACTCTTGCTAACAAAAGGAAGAGAATTCCCATATATGAGAGCTCCAATGCCTTCCACAATAACCACATCCCAAAAAATGATTCTAAACCGATTAAAAGCTTGCAAATCAGTCCTACAACATAACCCCCTAAGCAATTTGATCATCCAACACTCAAATGACCAAGAATCAAGAAGGGAAAGGGGCGGTTAAGCACAACATACCCAAAAAAATTCACCGGTGACAGTAAGTCAGCCTAATGCGTGCGAATGTGATGGAGCAACATCGACAATGGCTGGTGCCGGCGGTGATGGCGTGCAAATGAGGTGATGCCTGGTGGTGATGTGCGGTGCATGCAAGAGAAGAAAGTAGAGAGGAAAGGGAGAGAGTCGAGAAACTGAGAGTGAGAAATTAAGAAGGGGAATTTGGGGGTTAGGGATTTAAAATGTGTGTGTGTGTGTGTGTTTTTTTTTTTTTTTTTAAACAGAATTAATTGGCAGGTTAACCCACCTCGCCCTCAACTCGCAACCCAAGTGGGGTGGGCTCAGAAACCCGCTTCTAAACGAGCCAGTAAAACCTTAACCCAACCCATTTGCATGGTGGGGTGGGCCATCTTGACGGGCCCAACCCATTTTGACACCTCTACCTAGCTTGCCCCTAAGGATAAATGGCCCAACTCAATTATCAAGGGTTTCACTAACATAGCTTCAGATGTTTGAAACAAAACAAAAAAAAAATATGGGATGATCGTGAGGCAGAGGGGGTTAAGGAAGAAAAATATATAGTTTATGTGTTTAGTAGGGCGTGAAGGGGCATACATGAAGCTATAATGTAATATACCTCTAATACCATAAAGAAGTTTAGGAAAACGTGTCTATCATTCATTGATACACAATATATATATAGCAGTATACAAGAGGTAGAGTTTATCACAAACTCTCCTTTTACAAACCCTATCCTATCTAGATACACGTAAAACCATATCTTTACAGGTTGCATTTGAGTTGTACTCTGTTAGGAGGAATAACCAACAGAGCATGCCATTATAAGTTGATTGCTAATAGTGGAACAAAGACACAAGTCCACCCATACTAAATTACCAATATTCATTAAGCAAGGGTTTAGAAGAGCTAGAGGTGAAGGAGGAATTTAATTAGATGACTAGTAAGAGCATTTCTACGTTGTTGTCTTGTTGTCACTGTGTGCTATGTATAGTAGAATTTCAAATTGCACTATATATGTTAGAAAAATGATAATGGAGACTATAAATGGATGGCTTTGAGGTGTGAATAATTACACTATATTGAGTGTAATATTGTTTCTCTATTAAAAGCAAGTTACTCCAGGATACAACAAAGCCCTAAAAAACTCTCAATGAAAAAGTGAATATTAATGCATTAGGGAGTTTCTTTTTATAGACTTGAAAAGACATTAATAAACAAATATGACTGGTCAGTAATCAACAAACATAATTGTTTATTCGATTTTACTCATAAACCAAATAGATACAACTGATTGTTTGATAAACCTTTTAACTTAATTAACTGTCATTCGAATCGGGTCAAACCGACCCGAACCGGTCTAGTTATTAAAACCAGACTTTAAAATATTTGTCAAATCAAGATCCAAGATGCCAATCAAAGACCATTAAGCATCTTTGACTTGCTAGGCTATTGGGCTAGCTTTATGGGCTTGTGCCAATTTATCTAAAATTACTCTATAACTTTAGTTTGCCTTTATAAAGCATTTTACATTCTTAAATTCAACCAATATAGGACTTGGTTTTATAACTATGTTTACAAACTATTCAACATTCCCTCATTAGTTTGTAAACTAAATCATTCACTATAAAATTGATGCATATAAGAAGTACCTTACAGGTTTAAACCTTAAAATTAGTATAAATATCTAAGGATGCTAATAAAGTATTTAGTGTCAAAAGATTAAACCAAGACTCCTTGCTATTAGGATCAAAGATATCATACACATCATATTTATACAATTCTCCAAAAAAGTTTTAACAGCCCTAGCACTATTTAAATGGCCATGTGCTAAGCAGTCCTACCCATTAAACCTTTGTTGAAGTGGCACCACTTCATATTCACATAGGTGGAGTTTATTCCATTGTCCCTGTTACTGTAGACAATTTTTAAACAATTCCATTAAGAGCTAAGCTCATCCTTTCAATGTAACAATAAGCACTAACCTGATGTTTTGTATGAGACTCCTCTTAATTAGTACTAAATCAGACACTTATCAATAACTTGTTATTACCCATTAAACTTTAGTAATTACTAATTTGTAATTCAAAGTTGGGTTACCATCATTGGCATCTTGAGGGTTCAGTTTAGTCCCATACTATATGTTGTCCTCCATACCATATCTCTTGGTAAAGATTTAGTAAAAGAATCAGCCAAATTATTTGCAGATTTCACATAAAGAAGTGAAATGGTACCACTCGATATCAATTCTCTAATATAATCATGCCTTAGACTAATATGTCTTGAATTTCCATTATACATGTTATTGAAAGCACAAGACATTGTAGTCTCACTATCACAGTGTATGGAAACAGGTGGCATTGGTTGTGGCCACAACTCAATTTCAAAAAACATGTTTCTTAATCACTCAGTTTCCTTACCTACAGCAGCCAAAGCAATAAACTCTACCTCCAACGTAGAATGGGCACGGTAGGTTTGTTTCTTAGATGTTGCACCTCCAGCTAGTGTAAATATCCAACCTGTAGTTGCGATACTTTCACCAGCTTTTGTTATCCAGCTTGCATCTGAATAACCTTCTAGTACAACAGGAAAATTTGTATAAGATAACTTTAGATTTGCAGTACTTTTCAAGTATCCAAATACCCTTCCAACTGCTTTCCAATGTTCTGTACTAAGACTACTTGTAAATCTTGACAATTTGCATACAATAAAAGCAATATCTGGTCTTGTACAATGCATTGCATACATCAAGCTTCTTATAGCACTGGCATATTTCAATTGTTCTATAGGTCTACCAATATTTTTCACAAGTTTTACACTAACATCATATGGAGTACTGTATTCTCTAATTTTGAGATGTTCAAATTTGCTCAAAATTTTCTCTATGTAATGAGTTTGACTTAAAGTAAACCCATGATCATGCTTAATAACTTTGATACCCAAAATTGTATTGACCTCATCTTAAATTTTGAGGTAAAAAACTTTTAAGTTTCATTTATATCATGCATGTGGGTACCAAAGATAAACATATCATCTACATAGAGGCTAACTGTAACTCCATAATCTTTAGTAAACTTGGAATAAATACATTTATCAGCAGTATTATGTCTAAAACCAAAAGACAAAATTGCTAAATCAAACTTTTCATGCCATTGTTCAGGAGCTTGTTTAAGACCATACAAAGATTTCACAAGCTTACACACCTTGTGTTCATTTCCAGGAAGAACAAAACCTTTAGGTTGTTGCACGTAAACTTCTTCCTTTAAATCACTATTTAAAAATATTGTTTTAACATCCATTTGATGTACATGCAATTTATATATAGATGCCAAAGAAAAAATAACTCTAATGGATGTTATTCTAGCAACTAGAGCATATGTATCAAAATAATCTAGATCCTTCTTTTGAGTAAAACCTTTTCTTTTCTTGGCCTTTGACTTCTTCTTGGTTCAGATGGTTCATTTACTAGTTTTCTGTTACCCTTAGCAAGAGAATTAAGAGTATCATAACTATTTTGATCTTGTGAATTTTGTGGTTCATGCATACCACTTTCAAGTTCATGCAGAATTTGTTTTAACATGAATTTTTCTTCAAAAAATTCAACATGAATAGATTCCACAATAACATTAGACTCTAAATTTAGAAGTCTATATGCTTTGGAATTTTGTGCATAACCAATAAAAACACTTTTAATTCCTCTTGGTCCTAATTTGGTTCTTTGAGAATCATGAAGTCTATAGAATGCAACACACCCCCACACTTTAAAATAATTCATATTTGGTTTCCTTTTCATATGGTGAAATATGTGTTTTCCTTGAAGGAACTTTGTTATGAATGTGATAGGCAGTAAGTAAAGCTTCATCCCACAAGTTATATGGTAACTTAGCATTTAAAAGCATATCATTTACCAAATACTTTACAAACTGAATAAACATTTTACTGCCTTTACTCATTATTCTTAGTACAGCCCTTTAAAATAATAAATGGTTGAGATTGTTACACATAATCTTTTCTACATGCTCTCAAAACTTTATCATATTGATGGGAATAGAATTTTTATAATATAAAACTTTAAAGCACAACTAATTTTGTACAAGTTACTCTAAGAAAGAAAAAAGAATTACTACAAAGAAGAATGAACTCGAATATGCTAGATAGGCATTTTCTTTTGTTTTTTCGCCATTAAGATAGACTCTTTGAATTTTCCACTAGTCTGGCCATTCTCTTGACAAGTTATCCCTATTAGTACCAGAATCTGCTATAAGTGCTGAGTATCTATGAGAAGGTTAGTGGTTGCATGGTGAACTTACACAAATTCGATATCTTTTTTACCAAAAGCACTTCCCATTGTGAATAAATCGAAGAATAATTCTACCTTGGAATTTATCAAACCTAAGGTCGGAAGGTAGATTCCTCTCTTTAGCAGGGAATGAGGTTTCAATCAAATCAGTTCTTTCAGATCTTCAACATGTGCTGTTTACTGTTTTTGGCTTCCTGATCCTTGGTGCAATGATACAGCTATAGGTTGACCGTTGATGAGAAGGTTTTGGTGGGGTTATGAGTAACAAGGGCGAGGAATAAATAGGGTTAAATGGAAACCTGCTGTAACAAGTGTGGGCTTGGCTTCTGTGATTTTAATTCTTAAAGCTGTGAATCTTGCTCTTCTTACTAAGAATAGCTGGGCGCTTCTCAAGACCCTAACTCAGTGTGTGTGTGTGATAGAAGCATGGCCCTCCTTCTTCTATATCCTTACAATTTTCTTTGTAACAAACAAAATTAATATTTGCCAGAAGATTATCATCATCAATTCCAGGTTTAGCCACACACTTGAAACAAACAAAATTAATATTTGCTAGAAGATTATCATCATCAATTCCAGGTTTAGCCACACACCAAGTCTTCTGCAATATGTGCTGTAAATTTTTTATTAGCATTTTGGGTCAATCTATATGAATTTCATTTCATTCAACAAGAATTTTGATCCAGTTTGGGATTACTTACTTGTTTAATCCTGGTGTTTCTCCTACATTCAATTATACAAAAAGTGGTAAAGGATTAGTAACATTATTGATGAAATTGCACCAAAGTGGCAATTGAAAATTGTAATGTCCTATTGATTAGTTGCATCACTCTTTTCATATCAATTTAAAAGTTAAAAATCTAGATTTTCCATTTTCTTACAGAAAAAAGTTGAACTTAACGAATACCTTCTAGTGGTATAATTAGATTATTAGTATTCTAAACCCTGTTCTTTCTGTAATTAGACTTTACTTTTAGACTACAGAGAGAGAACAAAAATGAATGAAGCATAAGGGACTGTAACATACTTAAAACTACCCTATCCAACAACCACACAACACACGACACCCCCCCCTCTCTCTCTCTCTCTCTCTGTATGCAAGGAGAAGAATATGTTTTTAAACCAAGCACATCAAATATGTACTTCGCCTGGGCAAATTTTCGTTTGTGCTATAGTAACGTATAGCTTGTCACAATGCCACTAGTGAATTATAATTAATGACTTAAGCTAGCTTTGTTAGAAAATAGTTAGTTTGCTAGGGCAGGACTTCCTTCCGTGACATCAAACCCACTACAAAAGCAAGGGAAAATGTCATTAGATTGAGAAGTCACTAGCTAGCAAACCAAACAAAATTTTGATATAGTTTAGTTTGGATACTTACCACCATTGTTGCTGTTGCTAATTCCTATGAAACCAAATTAGGAGTTATTAACCCACTAAATCTTCAGACGCGGCGTGCAAGACCTGCTTTTGTATTGGTCAGTTGAAGAGCACTGTTGTAATTGGGGAAATTTAGAATGGGATGGGAAAGAAAGAAAAAGAAAAGACGAGTAGTCTCAATCAGTGAAATTTTTCCAACCTCAAGCAGAATTTCTGAGTGGCATATGGGTTACTCGAGTGTGTACTTTGAATCAGCCAAGCATTTACCTTCAGTGCGGGTAAACTGTGAGATTATAGTGCGGTCTAATCTTCTGTCATTTAAACAATTCAAAGAATGCATGCTAGATACTTCTAAGTTGATATTATGGGGACTTGTTGTAGGGTGTGGGACACTTTGATGCAGAAAGATCAGCTGTGTCCATACAAAATGCTTATATAATTATGACCTAATAGTAATATAATTCATAAAGATTTGGATTTTCTAATTTCTTTTACAGATATATTCTCAATCATTCTTTTAAAGTAATCAATTATACTTTATATGAAATTAAATACTTTTCTATAATATCTCAATGATAAAATGATAATTACAGAGTGTAAGAGATAAATTTTATTAAGTAATGATAATTGTTTTCTTGGTGAGATGGCTAGCAATTTTGTTCTTTTGTTTTTCTGGGGAATTTTTTTTTAAAATAAATTTATATTTTTCCTTGACATAAAAATTATATATAAAAAAAGGCATGACAAATTTAAGACGTTTTCTTTGTCTTCAAATTCTCTCTTAGTATTTGTTCTTGCACTATCATTTATATTTTCTTGATTAGAAATTAAAAAATAATAATTTGACATAGATAAGTTTTTTTTTTTTTAACCTATTCACCTTATTAAATATAGCTCATGAAACATAATTCAAGAAATTTTGTTGCCTTTGTAATTTTAACAGTTATATCATAAATTTCTTTACAAAGCTAAACTCTAAGGGCATTGGTCCATTTTTTTTTTTTTACTCCTAACTTTCGAGATCCAAGTCCCCTATAATAAAACTGTGATACACCATTTTTTCTAACAGCTTCATCAAACATTAATATGAGTTGCTTAGACTCAAATATTGCAATTTGTAGTCTATTTAATTTTCTCCCTTCGAATTATTTGTGGTCCAATTGTACATTCACACATAATGTGGAAGAAAAACAAAACGACAAAAAAAGACAGCAACACAAAGATGAAAATATCATGGACTACTCCGTGGACGAAAATGGAGTAAGAAAGAAGAAAAAAAGACAGAATTCTCTATCATTGAATTTTTCAAACTATCATGCAGATTTTTTGAGTGGAAAATGTGTCAGGTTTACTCAACTGTATACATTGACTGAGCCAAGTATTTTAGCCATGGTTATGGGCGAACCGTGGGATTATAGTGCTGTGAAAATCTTCTGCTACTAAACCCGTTGGAGTCTTCCTCATCCACTGTTATGATGGTTAGGTCCACTTCACAAGTTGTAATGTTTCTGCTATGGTTTCTCTGTGGAGCCATTTTCGAGTTAAACTCAAACAGAAGCAGTTCCATGAATGGTTGCAATAAAAGAGATCGAGAGGTTCTCTTACAGTTCAAGGAAGGAATGGTAGATCCTTCCAAGATGTTGTCATCTTGGTCCAGTGAAGAAGATTGCTGTAAATGGAGTGGAGTTCAATGCCACAACATTACGGGCAGAGTAAACAAACTCAATCTCAAGTATTCATACATTGACCCCAGTTATACTTCAGAACGCTTGAGAGGTGAAATCAATCTTTCTTTGCTTCAACTTGAATTTCTGAATTACTTGGACTTGAGTGATAATAACTTCACAGCTATTAGTGACAAGAAGAGATATCACAATAACCCCTCCGCAAATTCCTCTACCCTCCATGGTCTTGATTTATCATATAATTATAACCTTCAAATGGACAATCTTCACTGGCTATTCCGAATTCATTCATTGAGATATCTCGACTTGAGTGGCATCATTCTTCAAAGAGAGACTTATTGGCTTCAATCTTTGACTCTAGTGTCTTCTTCACTTTCAGAGCTACACTTGAGCTTGTGTAAACTTAATTCTTTAAGTCTTTATCTTAGATATGTTAATTTCACTTCAATTACCGTGCTTGATCTTTCTTCTAACTATTTTAACTCTCAAATACCAAATTGGTTGTCCAATCTCAGTGATAGCTTTTCTTATCTTGACCTTAGAATGAACAAGTTTTATGGCCAATTACCTAATAGCCTCTTAAATCTCCAAAATTTGGAATTTCTACTCTTGGGTTTGAACAATCTGAGTGGAACTATTCCAAAATGGTTAGGCCAATACAAATATCTCCAAGAACTTGATCTTTCAAACAATTCATTTCATGGTTCAATTCCTCCTACTTTGGGAAATACATCATCCTTAACACACTTGGATGTTAGGGCAAACTATTTGAACGGTAGTCTTCCAAAAAGTCTTAGGCAACTCTCAAACTTAAGGATTCTACTTTTTGGAGTCAATGCCTTTGCAGGGGTAGTCTCTAAATCCAATTTTGCCAAACTCTCAAATTTAAAGTGGTTGGATTTGAGAGCATCAACTTTCCTGTTTCAAATTGGTAACGACTGGATTCCCCCTTTTCAACTTGATGAAATTTTTTTGGATTATTGTCTTCTGGGTCCCACACTTCCTGCCTGGTTATATACACAAAGACCTCTCATATATTTCCATATTCCCAGCACGGGAATTTCGAGCATCGATCATGGCAAGTTCTAGAGCTTGGTATCCACTCTCTAGGAGTGTTGATATATCCAACAACTCAATAGTGGAAACATACCAAATCTGGTGCTAAATGCAGCATCAATAGATCTATCATTCAATAGCATCATTGGTTCCCTGCCGTGTTTAACATCAAATGTCATTTATTTCTACGCAGGGTCCAACTCTTTCTCAAGACCCACTTCTCCTTTCTTATGTGGTACTCAGAATGCAAAAGGAAACGATCTATTCACTTTGGATTTGTCATATAACAGTTTATCTGGAGAACTTCCCGAATGCTGGATGAATTGGAAAAATCTGCGTTACGTTCACTTGGGAGGTAACAATTTCATAGGAAAAATTCCTCATTCTATGGGCTCATTATCGGAAGATTTATTACTGTATCTGGGTAGCAATAACTTGTTTGGGGATACATATACCCTTGTCATTGAAAAATAGCAAAAGTTTGGTATTCCTCAATTTGGAAAGAAATAAACTTTCAGGAAGTATACCAATTGGATGGGAGGGGAGAAAACACAAGATATTCAGTTGAGATCCAATGAATTTACTGGGAGTATTCCACCTCAGATATGTTAGCTTCATTCTCTCATAATATTAGATCTTGCGGGTAATAGACTGTCAGGAGCAATACCTAAGTGCCTACATAATATTACTTCCATGTATAATTCAAATCATTCTCCATCTTTATTCTCTATGGGTGAATATGATTTGGTATATAGGTTTAGGCTGCATGTCAAAGGTCAGGAATCAGAATATGAAAACAATTTGAAGTATGTATGGCTGGTTGATCTTTCAAACAACAAGTTATATGGAACTATCCCTCCGGAATTATTTAGTCTTTCTGTACTGGTATTCTTGAACTTGTCACACAACCATTTGACAGGAAAGATACCCCAAGAGATTAGTCAAATGAAAAATTTGGAATCCTTGGATTTCTCAAGAAACCAACTTTTTGGCGATATTCCACTAACATTGTTTGATTTGACTTTTCTTAGTTACTTGAACTTATCATTCAACAATTTCACTGGCAAAATCCCAATAAGAACCCAACTTCAGAGTTTTGATGCACTTAGCTATATGGGTAACCTTGAACTTTGTGGAGCTCCTCTAAAGAATTGCACACAAGAGAAAGAATCTGCTGACACAAAACTAAATGAAAAAGATGAAGATGAATTTTTGTTAGCGATCAACATAGGAATGGGAGCTGGATTTGCTGCTGGTTTTTGAGGAGTTTGTACTGTCCTTTTCTTCAATAAGGCAAGCAGACATGCTTATTTTAGATTTCTTGATAATACTAATGATTGGTTTGATCTCAAAGTACTCCTAATGATGAGATACCTTTTGTTGAAAGCTTTGAAAGATGCTACAGCTGTATTGGTAAGCAATAATATATAATTTCTTTTTTGCATTGAATCATATAACTTGATGTAGTTTTCTATTGTGTTCCGATACATTTTTCCCTTTCAGATGACTATTATAAAGGATGACACTGCAAAAACTTTTTATTAAAAGGAACTGAACTAGAAATTTTCAATTCTAATCCATAATTGATACATAGATGATTTGCATAGGGTATATTCTTGCATAATTATATAATTTAATATTCTGATATATTTTTGCATGCTAAAATTATATTCTTGCAACTTCTTCCAAAGATTGACAAGAGAAAAAATGCATAATGCATGGGTTGACATTTTATTTATTTCTCTTTATTTATATTTGAGTAATGCTACTTAGTCAGGCAAAATTTGTCGAAATTCAAGTGTAGTTGTTTAACAAAACAAAGTGGTAAAAATAGCATATATTCATCCAAAGGTAATTATAAGTTTGCCTTAGTTTGAAAACAAGATTGTCAAAAAAAAGTTTATCTACTTAATATTTTCCTTTAGATTTATTTGTAAAAAATAAAACTAATATGTTCCTTCCTGTATTCATTATATAATAATTGCATACAATCTTTGGCTCTATTTGTGGCCATTTTGAAAGCTCTCATGGCTATTGGAACAGGTAATGTCACCAGCTAATAAATGAGGAAAATCCATCAAGCTGAGCTGCAGTTAAGCTCTCCAGGCAGCTCATTTTCTGGCCGAAAGAAGCTATATTACTCTAAAGTCTAAACATCTATGTTTCTTGAAGAGCTACCTGTCTGCAAAGTATTTTGAATTACGATGCTATTGGTCATGGTGTTTGTTGGGGATACTCATTTCCCCTTATGTGCGTTACTCTATTTCAGCTCGTGTCCATGTTTCAGTCCCTTGTGTTGTACTGAAGTTATTGTCCTGTGTGTTTTCTTTGTTAATTGTGACGTTCTTGGTAGTTAGGCCAAAATATAATATGTTCTTGTAGTCATGGCACCTTGTAGCAATTCAGCATTTTAAACCTAACTAACATATAAACCCAAATTAAAAACCACATGCTTCCAACAAATTTTATTAGAATTAGAGCAAATATATATATTTTTTACATCATTTTATGGATTAATTGTAAAGCACTCAGACCTGCTACTAAAGGAACCCTTATGTAAGTGCAAGTCCCCTAACCTGCAAAAGGGGGATACAAATTTGTCAAAATTACAAGATTTGAAAAGTAAAAAAAAAAAAAAAAAAAAAAAAAAAAAAANAAAAAAAAAAACCTTTAAAAAATGGAGGAAATTAAATTGGATTAACTTGGAGTCAGTTAAGATGACAATGCCAGAGTTTTTGTGGTCACAATCCTTGATTATGTGATGGAACTTGTTCATAGCAACTGAAGCATGGTTCGGGAGGGTGCTTGGGTAGAAGCATGTCCCTCCTTCTTGTATATCCCTACAATTTTCTTTGGAACAAATAAAATTAATATTTCCCAGCAGAGTGTCATCATCAATTCCTGGTTTAGCCACACACCAAGTCTTCTGCAACATATTCTGTAAAATTTTCATTAATATTTTGTTCATGATCTCACTCCAGGTAAAGATAAGTTACATGCAAAATCTCTCAAATGTGTCTTTTTGGGTTATTCCCGTTTGCAAAAAGGTTACCGTTGTTTCTCTCCTGAACTCAAACGATATCTTGTTTCCCCGGATGTCACCTTCTTTAAGACAACCCCTTTCTTTCCTTCTTTAGGGCATCCTGATTGTTCTACTGTTACTCAGGATCTCCCAATTTCTTGCACTAGTCCTCTTCCACAGGTTGTTTCGTCCCATGACTCCACTGGTCCTACAGAGGACTCGGCACCTCCTCTCCTCACCTACCATCGTCGGCCTCGACCTGACCCTGTTGAGGACCCTATCATCGTGCCACCCGTCCTTGAGCTTGTTGATAACCCTCCCACCAATGACCTCCATGCTCCTGCCCCATTGGATTCATCTCTTGCTCCAGTCACTTCTCAGGTTCCGATCTCTGACTTGGACCGATCTATTGCTGATCGCAAAGGTATTCGTTCTACTCGCAATCCTTATCCTATTTATAATTTTGTGAGCTATCACCTTTTGTCTCCATAATATTCTGCTTTTGTGTCATCTTTGCTCCTGTTTCTATTCCTAAAAATGTAGGTGAAGCACTTTCTGACCCAGGCTAGCATAAGGCAATGATTGATGAGATGGCTGCTTTAGACTCTAATAGCACTTGGGATTTGGTGCCTCTACCACGTGGTAAATCCACTATTGGTTGTCGTTGGGTTTATACAGTCAAAGTTGGCCCTGATGGCCAAATAGATCGTTTGAAAGCCCGCTTGGTTGCCAAGGGATACACCAAGATCTACGGACTTGATTATGGTGATACCTTCTCTCCAGTTACCAAGATGGCCTCTGTTCGCCTCTTTCTCTCTATGGCTGCCATTCACCACTGGCCCCTTTATCAATTGGATATTAAAAATGCCTTTCTACATGGCGAATTGCAAGAGGAAGTTTATATGGAGCAACCTCCTGGATTTGTTGCTCAGGGGGAGTCTAGATTGGTGTGTCGACTTCGCCGATCTCTCTATGGACTTAAACAATATCTACGGGCTTGGTTTGGGAGATGTAGTTCAGTTGTCCTACAGTTTGGTATGACTCGGAGTGAGGCTGATCATTCAGTCTTTTACTTTCACTCATCCCCTAACCGATGCATGTACTTGATTGTCTATGTGGATGACATTGTGATTACAGGGAATGATCAAGAAGGCATACAAAAACTCAAGCAACATCTATTCCAGCACTTTCAGACAAAAGATTTGGGCAAACTCAAGTATTTTCTGGGAATAGAAGTTGCTCAATCCCGAAAGGGTGTTACCATCTCACAGCGAAAATATGCCTTGGATATATTGAAAGAAACAGGTATGTCAAACTGCAAACCTGTGGAGACTCCAATGGATCCAAATGTCAAGCTCCTACCTGATCAGGGGGAGCCCTTATCAGATCCCAGTAGATATCGGAGACTTGTTGGGAAACTCAACTACCTTACAGTGACACGTCCTAATATTGCATTCCCTATGAGTGTACTTAGTCAATTTCTAAGTGCTCCGTGTGACAGTCATTGGGATGCAGTAGTTTGTATTTTAAAATACATCAAGAAGGCACCAGGTAAAGGCCTATTGTATGAAAGTAGGGGACATACTCAGGTGGTTGGATATTTAGATGCTGACTGGGCAGGCTGTCCATACGATAGACGCTCAACCATTGGATATTGTGTATTTGTTGGGGGCAATCTAGTGTCATGGAAGAGCAAGCAACTATCAGTTGTTGCTCTATCCACGGCTGAGGCAGAATACCGAGCCATGGCTAAAGCAACCTGTGAGCTCATATGGCTGAAACAGTTACTTCACGAGTTAAAATTCATGAAGCTTCAACAAATGAAACTAATATGCGATAACCAAGCAGCTCTCCACATTGCCTCCAATCCAATCTTCCATGAAAGGACCAAATATATAGAGATTGACTATCACTTTGTTAGACAGAAAATACTTTCAGGGGATATTGCTACTAGTTTTGTTAGATCAAATGACCAGCTAGCAGACATATTCACTAATTCTCTCGGAGGCCCTCGGGTTAACTACATTTGTAACAAGCTTGGAACATATAATATGTATGCTCCAGCTTGAGGGGGAGTGTTAGAATATTAGCTGTAAATANGCTGCCCTTTGCTGCAAATAGCTTAGGAACCGACCTTAAACTTAATTAATTTGAGGAGCCTCGGCAGCTCATCACCCGTTATTGCTGTACAATTAGTATAAATAATAGATGTGAGAAGCTAGTCTCACAACCTTTCCACTATTCTCACAATACTACCTCACCACATCATCACCTCCTGTGACTTGTACTGCTGTTGATTCACCTGAACTTCTCCACCATCGTTTGAGACATCCCAGTTTACAGAAACTCCAAAAGATGGTGCCTAGCCTTTCTCGTATCTCTACTTTTGAATGTTAGTCTTGTCAATTAGGAAAACATGTTCGTAGTTCGTTTCCTAGTCGTGTCAATAAACAAGTTGAGTCTCTCTTTGCCTTAGTTCATTTTGATGTATGGGGTCCTAGTCGAGGCAACTCAACTTTGGGCTTTCAGTACTTTGTAACCTTTGTCGATGATTTTTCTTAATGTACTTGGTTATTTCTAATGAAAATTTGTTCTGAACTATTCTTGATTTTTCAAACCTTTTGCTTAGAGATTAAAACTCAGTTTGGTATCACAATTCGCACCTTGAGGAGTGATAATGCATGTGAATATTTTTCTTCTCCCTTTCAATCTTTTATGACTTCTCAGGGTATTCTCCATCAATCCTCTTGTGCTCATACCCCTCAACAAAATGGGGTGGCTGAGCGAAAAAACAGACACCTAATTGAGATTGTGCATACTCTCCTCCTTCATAACAATCTTCGGCTGCATTTTTGGGGAGACGCGGTTATCACTTCTTGTTATCTGATTAATTAGATGCCATCCTCAGTATTGCAAAATTAGGTGCCTCATTCTCTTTTATTTCTTAACCAGCCACTCTACTCTCTTCCTCTTCGTGTCTTTGGTTGCACAGGTTTTGTTCATGATCTCATTCCAGGTAAAGATAAGTTAGAAGTCAAATCTCTCAAATGTGTCTTTTTGGGTTATTCCCGCTTGCAAAAGGGTTATTGTTGTTTCTCTCCTGCACTAAAACGTTATATAGTCCCTCATGATATTACTTTCTTTGAGACAACCCCATTCTTCCCCTCTTCAGGACATTCTGATGTTCCAAAACATTCTACTGTTGCTAATCTTCTTCCTATTTCTTTCACTAGTCCTATTTCACAGGCTATTTCCTCTATTGACTTAGCCCCTCCTTTCCTCACTACTATCGCTGACCTCGACTCGAACCTATTGAGAGCCCTGACACTACAGACAACTCTTGCTCTCCAGTTCTGGTTTCTGACATGGATCGTTCCATTGTTGACCATAAAGGTATTCGTTCTACTCACAACTGTCACCATATTTACAATTTTGTGAGCTATCACCGTTTGTCTCCACCATATTTTTCCTTTGTATCGTCTTTGTCTTCTATTTCAATTCCTAAAAATACAGGTGAAGCTCTTTCTGACCCAAGGTGGCGTAATGCAATGATTGATGAAATGACTGCCTTAAACTCCACTAGCACTGGGGATTTGGTTCCTCTCCCACGTGGTAAATCTACAGTTGGTTGTCGTTGGGTTTGTATAGCCAAAGTTTGCCCTGATGGCCAAATAGATGGTCTGAAGGCTCGACTGGTTGTAAAGGGATATACCCAGATCTATGGCCTTGACTATGGCGATACTTTTTCTCCTGTTGCCAAGATGGCATTTGTTCGCCTCTTTCTCTCTATGGCAGCCATTCACCGCTGGCCCCTTTTAGCAGCTCGATATTAAAAACGCTTTTCTACATGGCGAATTGCAAGAGGAAGTCTATATGGAGCAACCACTTGAGTTTGTTGCTCAGGGGGAGTCTAGATTGGTATGTCAACTTCGTCGATCTCTCTATGGACTTAAACAATCTCCACAGGCTTGGTTTGGGAGATTTAGTGCAGTTATCCGAACGTTTGGTATGATTTGGAGCGATGCCGATCATTCAGTCTTTTACTGTCATTCATCCCCTAACCAATGCATTTACTTGGTTTTCTATGTAAATGACATTGTGATTATAGGGAATGACCAAGATGGCATACAAAAGCTCAAACAACATTTATTCCAGCACTTTCAACAAAGGATTTGGGCAAACTCAAGTATTTTATAGGAATAAAAGTTGCTCAATCAGAAAAGGGTATTGCCATCTCACAACGGAAATATGCCTTGAACATTTTGAGAGAAACAGGCATGTCAAATTGCAAACCTGTGGATACTCCAATGGATCCAAATGTCAAGCTCCTACCCGATCAAGAGGAGCCCTTATCAGATCTTAGCAAATACCGGAGACTTCTTGGAAAACTCAACTATTCACAGTGACACAATTTGATATTGCCTTATGAGTATAGTTAGTCAGTTTTTGAGTTGTCCATGTGACATTCATTGGGATGCAATGATTCGTATTTTAAAATACATCAAGAAGGCATCAGGTAAATGTCTTTTGTTTAAAGGTAGAGGACATACTCAGGTAGTTGGCTATTCAGATGTTGATTGGGCAAGATGTCCATATGATAGACGCTCAACTACTGGATATTGTGTATTTGTTGGAGGCAATCTAGTGTCATGGAAGGGCAAGAAACAACCTGTTGTTGCTCGGTCCACTGTTAAGGCAAAATACCAAGTCATGGCTAAAGCAACTTGTGAGCTCATATAGCTGAAACAGTTACTCTAGGAGGTAAAATTTATGAAGGTTTAGCAAATGAGATTAATATGTGATAACCAAGCAGCTCTCCACATTGCCTCTAATCCAGTCTTCCATGAAAGGGCCAAACATGTAGAGATCGACTATCATTTTATTAGAGAGAAGATACTTTCAGGGGATATCACTACTGGTTTTGTTAGATCAAATGATCAGTTAGCATATATATTTACTAAGTCTCTCAGAGGCCCTCGAGTTAACTACATTTGTAACAAGCTTGGAACATATATGCTCCAACTTGAGGGGGAGTGTTAGAATATTAGATATTGATTGACTATGAATATTGTAATTATTATAGCTTACATTTAGGCTTGTAACTAGGATGTGATTAGGCCCCATGATTAGGACTGTATTTATTGTACAATTAATATAAATAATACCTGTGAGAAGCTAGTCTCACACGCTTCCACCATTTCTCACAAAATGGTTGTTTTAACTATCTTCATCAGATGGCCCTGTTAGGGATAGAAAGAGTCGGGCTAACCATCGTTATATGGTACCCTTCTGCTTAGAAGAACTTTTATGCTGTTTTTCTCTTACCCAGGATGTATCTGATGTATCCCATGAAAACAGTTAAGAAATAAAAGAACAGTATTTGTCCAGTACGTATTTTAACATTCAAGTACCTAACTAAAGAGGTATCTTACTGATATGACACCATTTTTGAAGCACCCATTTGTTACAATTTGCTTGAACGGATAAAAAGAGTGAGGATAACCATCATTACATGGTGCACTTCTGCTTAGAAGAACTATAAATTCTCTTACCCAAGATGTATCTGGTGTATCCCGTGCAAAAAGTTAAGAAATAAAAGAACAGTATTTATCCAGTACGTATTTTAGCATTCAAGTACCTAATTAAAGAGGTATGTTAGTGATATGACACCATTTTATAAGCATCCATGCGTCACAATTTGCGTGTTGGGATAAAATAAAAGTGTTGATTGTGTGCAATGCATCTTCAAATGGTTCTCTTCTACTAATTAAACAAAGTGCGGAAAGACTGTTATGGAATTAGCAAAGTCTTAAGGAATCAGGAAAAGCGTTGCACTGAGTAAAGTCTACAGAAGGGTATATTAGTGTTTGTACATACATTTAGTAGTGCAAATATAGATCATAGAGTGAGGTTATGCCATTTGGTTGGCTTTTTAGTAATTCTTTATTTCCTAATCTCTCATGGTATGGTATAAGAAAATTCAGAAAAAAATTTTTGGCAACCAACCAAAGGATTCCAATCAGCAATTCTTTAACCTTCTGAATCTTTCTCGTGGTCAGATACTTTTGTTTAGTCACTTTAGTGGGTGAAAATAGTATTACAATCCATTATGTAAGTTTGTGCAATCTAGTGACTTCTGCGCCAGTTCTGGCTGCCTCCCCTCTCACAAGCTCCAGTTTTGGAGCAATCATCAGGCGCTTGGTTCTTCAAGTTAAATTTGTGCATGATTTTTTATCAGAAATCTGATTGTTGTTGTTATGCCTTCAACCCATTATGCCCCCATGAATTCATCTTATATGGGATTTTCAAAGTTTTGTGGAGTTAAGGAAAGCCTTTATGAATTAGGAAAGTGGTACATCGAGGTTATTCTAGTAGAGTCAGGATAAATGGGATCTGTATTTATATAGGGATTTTTATGGACATAGAATTCAAAATATTGCTTGGTTTTATTTTCTCTTTCCTTCTCATGTATTCATTCTCTCACTCCCCCTGGCTCCATCATCAGGAATTCTCAAATATGGTCACTGAATTCCGATTTATGGCATCTCATCTTCAAAATATTGACATTTTGACATATTTATTAAACTCTTTGGTTTAAAGAAACGTGTATGGCTATTCTTTTTGTCATGCATTTTCTATTTCTTTCTGTTTTTGGTGAATAAAAAACAGTAGTTCAAGTACAATGCAATGTCTATTTCTTGAATATCTAGATTTGCATCATTTTAGTATCAATCAAATGCTCAATAATAGTACCTGTCAATTCTCTGTAAATTGGGTTATTTCAGGCATTAGCTGAAATTGCCAAGGCATCAAAACATGAAGCTTCTTCATTGCCCCCTCAGGCAGAGTCCTTTGCCATACATGTCAGGTCTATAATCTCCAATGCAGAAGAATCAACAGGTCAAATTCTCAATCTGGTTATGAGATTGTTGTTTTTGTACTGTAATCCTTAAAAATTTGACGATGAATTTCGAATCTTATAGTGTAGGTTTTATTAGAGATGTGACAAGAGATAGGGATGGAATTTCCTCATCATGTATGGTTTTATTATATTAGCTTTTTCCTGTTTCTAATTATAGGATTGGGAAATGTGTGATGTCATGGTTCCATATACAAAATAGTTACCGAGTTGACCTTTGGGCTCCTTCAACTACATGTAGCCCTAGATGTTCATATTTTACTGCTGGAGTCATCTTGGATGCTGGTATACTTCTTTTTCCCTCATTGGCATCCTAAATTAATGTGGCTTTTGTAGCTCATGGGTTCACATCATTCAACTCATAAGCCTGAAAATGATATATTTCCTACTTGAAAGTGGACTTATGTTGAATTAGATAGGTAAAGTTGGATACTAAGCCAGTAATGGGGTTGGGTTCACATAAGGGTTCCTTTTAGGCTGTATATGTATTTAAGACCCCTTCCACTGTGGGATTGGGTATGGAAAATGTATCCCTTGATGTTGTTGCGTGAATTACTTCAATAATGCTGTAGATTTTGGGAGCAATGTCCACGACAAGAATGAAGTACAATATTAAGAGTGGGTGAGGCCAATTCAGAATCTGTTAAGCTTATTTTAACAATCCTATATTGCTGCTGCTGTGCAATGCTGATAAATGTACTAACCAAGTAATGGTACTAATGTAAAATTTGCACAAAGGAAAAGTCAAATTCTTTCTTTCATTTTTTGGATAAAAGAAGAACTTTCATTAGAGAGAAAGAAAGAGTACAAAGGTAGTGGAGGGCAAGAAATTTTCCTTAAGCGAAAAAAAAAAACAGCAAAAAGGAAATAGAGACATCAAAATAAAATGGTTCTCCAGTCTCTTTGCATAGTAGTCAAGGAAATCCCCTTAAAGAATCTGTTTGCATGGAACCAGAGGGAGGCCAAGACCACAACGCTATCCCACTGTAACTCTAGTGAAAAATATTTCTCCTTGAAAATGAGCATCTCGCTCTAGCCAAATACACCAAACAATAGCAAGCATGGTGCATCCCCACAAACTTTTCCTTCCTTAGCCAAAACCTCAAACTGATTGATAGAAGTTGATCCAAACTTTCAATGAAAAGCTAATTTTTGCCAAACACACTGAGAAGCCTATTCCAAATAGAAGTAGCTGCTGGGCAAATTCTTCAGCATTGTTAGAATATTAGCTGTAAATATTATAGTTATTATAGCATATGTTTAGGCTTGTAATTAGCTTATGATTAGGCCCATGATTAGGCCCGTTATTGCTGTACAGTTAGTATAAATAATAGATGTGAGAAGTTAGTCTCACAACCTTTATACTATTCTCACATGGTATCAGAGCAATTTTAGTAAGAAAAACCTCTCTATTCCCGCTGTGAATTTTTTCAGCGGCGTTTTTCCTCTCCCTGCTGTGTTCTTACTCCAGCAGTGTTCTAAAACTAGGGTTTAGTGGCTATGTCTCTATCCAGTCACCCTAGGACTCGATAATCCCAATTCTGACCCCGTAGTCAACCTCAGTACCCTTCGACCGGCTATTCCCCGGAGACCCGCCGTCATCGGCCGCCACACACGCCCACATGTGCCACTCCACTCTCTGCGCTTGACACCCACGCGCCGCCAGTTTCTTCCGCTCATGGAGGCGCGTGTCTGCTCCAATCGCCGTGAAACTTTCCATATCTGTCCTCCAGTGTATTTTCGACCTGTTCCTGCCCTTACTTTGGTGTTTTCTGACCTAGACAGCATCATAACAGTTCTGCTCCTCTTTGTTAACGGTTAGTAACATCCAAATGGCCTCTTCAAACAAGGAAACTTCTGGTCACCACTCATTCCTTACTTTTTCTTCTACTCCAACTATCTGTGCTGAGAAATTAACTGGTTCTGGCAACTATATGACTTGGTCAGCCTCTGTGGAGTTGTGGTTTTTAGGTCAGGGCCATGAGGAATACTTAAACAAACAAATTAAAGACATCCCTGAAAAAGATCAGCCTAAGTGGAAGTAGGCTGATGCTTATCTTTGTAATGTTCTTTGGCAATCTATTGATCGGGTTCTTGTTGGCCAATATCGGCCTTATCGTACCTGTTATGAGGTTTGGCAGAAGGTCAAGAAACTCTACTCAAACGATATAAATCGTTTGTATAATATTGTCTCTCAGATAAAAACTCTTAAGAAACAGGATCTGGATATGCAAACTTATCTGGGGCAGATCGAGACTCTTCAGCAGGAATTTAATGAGATGATGCCATTCTCAACTGATGTTGCTCAACAAGAGGCACATCGTGGCAAATTCTTTATGGTCCTTGCACTTGCTGGTTTGCCTTTTGAATTGGATTCAGTCCGTAATCAAATTCTGGCCAACCCTGGGGTTCCTACTATGGACACGATATTTGAGCAGTTAATCCATATTTCAGCACCTACAGGTACCTCTGTTTCGACTACCGCAGCTGATTCTACTATTCTAGCCTCTCAAGTGAACCATCGAGAGGATGGTAAGGGAAGCCGTGGTGATCAGCGAGCTCGAAATAGAGATCGCCCCCGATGTACTCATTGCAATAAAATTGGCCATATAGTGGATCGCTGTTTTCTCCTTCATGGTCGACCTTCTAAGGTTGCTAATGTTGCACAGTATGGTTCCTCCTCTGGCACTCCATCTGGCATTGTATCCGTCTCTGCTGCTGATTACAATGAGTTCCTCAGATTCCAAGACAACCAGTGGTCCACCTCCATTGCCTCTATTGCTCAGCCTGGTAATCCTATTGCATGCATCTCTCAGTCCTCCTCTCTTGGACCTTGGGTTCTTGATTCTGGTGCTTCTGATCACTTGTCTGGTAACAAGAATTTATTTTCTCATATCACTTATTCTAATTCATTATCCACTGTTTCCTTAGCTGATGGCTCACACACTACAGTCAGAGGCATTGGTCAGGCCACACCTTTGCCCTCCCTATCTTTAAATTCTGTTCTCTTTGTGCCTGGGTGTTCATTTAATTTGATTTCTGTTAGCAAATTAACTTAAACCCTCCCTTATTCTGTTACCTTTGTTGCTCATTCGGCTATTGTACAGGAGCGGAACACTGGGAGGATGATTGGAGTCGGACATGAGTCCCGTGGGCTATACTACCTCGCCCCACCACCATCTCCTGTGGCTTGTATTGCTGCTGATTCTCCTGAACTTTTTCATCGCCGTTTGGGACATCCTAGCTTACAGAAACTACAGAAGATGGTGCCGAGTCTCTCTAGTGTCTCTTCTTTAGAATGTGAGTCTTGTCAGTTAGGCAAACATGTTCGTAGTTCTTTCCCTAGTCGTGTCAATAAACGAGCCGAGTCTCCTCTTTCACTGGTTCATTCTGATGTATGGGGTCCTAGTCGTGTCAACTCAACTTTGGGTTTTCAATACTTTGTTACCTTTGTTGATGATTTTTCCCGATGTACTTGGTTATTTCTAATGAAAAATCGTTCAGAACTTTTCTCTATTTTCCAAACCTTTTGCTCAGAAATTAAAACTCAATTTGGAATCACCATTTGCACCTTCCGGAGTGATAATGCCCGAGAATATTTTTCTGCTCCATTTCAATCTTTTATGACTTCTCAGGGCATTCTCCATCACTCTTCTTGTGCTCATACTCCTCAACAAAATGGGGTGGCTGAGCGGAAAAATAGACACCTGATTGAGGCTGCCCGTACTCTCCTCATTCATAATAATGTTCCACTGTGTTTTTGAGGAGATACGGTTATCACTACATGTTATTTGATTAATCGCATGCCATCCTCTGTTTTACAAAATCAGGTGCCTCATTCTCTTTTGTTTCCCAATCAGCCACTCTACTCTCTTTCTCTTCGTGTCTTCGGTTGCACATGTTTTGTTCATGATCTCACTCCAGGTAAAGATAAGTTACATGCAAAATCTCTCAAATGTGTCTTTTTGGGTTATTCTCATTTGCAAAAAGGTTACCGTTGTTTCTCTCCTGAACTCAAACGATATCTTGTTTCCACGGATGTCACATTCTTTGAGACAACCCCTTTCTTTCCTTCTTTAGGGCATCCTGATTGTTCTACTGTTACTCAGGATCTCCCTATTTCTTGCACTAGTCCTTTTCCACAGGTTGTTTCGTCCCATGACTCCACTGGTCCTACAGAGGACTCGGCACCTCCTCTCCTCACCTACCATCGTCGGCCTCGACCTGACCCTATTGAGGACCCTATCATCGTGCCACCCGTCCTTGAGCTTGTTGACAACCTTCCCACCAATGACCTCCCTGCTCCTGCCCCATTGGATTCATCTCTTGCTCCAGTCACTTCTCAGGTTCCGATCTCTGACTTGGACCGATCTATTGCTGACCGCAAAGGTATTCGTTCTACTTGCAATCGTTATCCCATTTATAATTTTGTGAGCTATCACCGTTTGTCTCCACAATATTCTGCTTTTGTGTCATCTTTGCTCCTGTTTCTATTCCTAAAAATGTAGGTGAAGCACTTTCTGACCCAGGCTGGCATAAGGCAATGATTGATGAGATGATTGCTTTAGACTCTAATAGCACTTGGGATTTAGTGCCTCTACCACGTGGTAAATCCATTATTGGTTGTCGTTGGGTTTATACAGTCAAAGTTGGCCCTGATGGCCAAATAGATCGTTTGAAAGCCCGCTTGGTTGCCAAGGGATACACCAAGATCTACGGACTTGATTATGGTGATACCTTCTCTCCAGTTACCAAGATGGCCTCTGTTCGTCTCTTTCTCTCTATGGCTGCCATTCACCACTGGCCTCTTTATCAATTGGATATTAAAAATGCCTTTCTACATGGCGAATTGCCAGAGAAAGTTTATATGGAGCAACCTCCTGGATTTGTTGCTTAGGGGGAGTCTAGATTGGTGTGTCGACTTCGCCGATCTCTCTATGGACTTAAACAATCTCCACGGGCTTGGTTTGGGAGATTTAGTTCAGTTGTCTTACAGTTTGGTATAACTCGGAGTGAGGCTGATAATTCAGTCTTTTACTTTCACTCATCCCCTAACCGATGCATGTACTTGATTGTCTATGTGGATGACATTGTGATTACAGGGAATGATCAAGAAGGCATACAAAAACTCAAGCAACATCTATTCCAGCACTTTCAGACAAAAGATTTGGGCAAACTCAAGTATTTTCTGGGAATAGAAGTTGCTCAATCCCGAAAGGGTGTTACCATCTCACAGCGAAAATATGCCTTGGATATATTGAAAGAAACAGGTATGTCAAACTGCAAACCTGTGGAGACTCCAATGGATCCAAATGTCAAGCTCCTACCTGATTAGGGGGAGCCCTTATCAAATCCCAGTAGATATCGGAGACTTGTTGGGAAACTCAACTACCTTACAGTGACACGTCCTGATATTGCATTCCCTATGAGTGTACTTAGTCAATTTCTAAGTGCTCCGTGTGACAGTCATTGGGATGCAGTAATTCATATTTTAAAATACATCAAGAAGGCACCAGGTAAAGGCCTATTGTATGAAAGTAGAGGACATACTCTGGTGGTTGGATATTCAGATGCTGACTGGGCAGGCTGTCCATACGATAGACGCTCAACCACTGGATATTGTGTATTTGTTGGGGGCAATCTAGTGTCATGGAAGAGCCAGAAACAATCAGTTGTTGCTCTATCCACGGCTGAGGCAGAATACCAAGCCATGGCTAAAGCAACCTGTGAGCTCATATGGCTGAAACAGTTACTTCAGGAGTTAAAATTCATGAAGATTCAACAGATGAAACTAATATGCGATAACCAAGCAGCTCTCCACATTGCCTCCAATCCAGTCTTCCATGAAAGGACCAAACATATAGAGATTGACTGTCACTTTGTTAGACAGAAAATACTTTCAGGGGATATTGCTACTAGTTTTGTTAGATCAAATGACCAGCTAGCAGACATATTCACTAAGTCTCTCGGAGGCCCTCGGGTTAACTACATTTGTAACAAGCTTGGAACATATAATATGTATGCTCCAGCTTGAGGGGGAGTGTTAGAATATTAGCTGTAAATACTGTAGTTATTATAGCATATGTTTAGGCTTGTAATTAGCTTATGATTAGGCCCATGATTAGACCCGTTATTACTGTACAGTTAGTATAAATAATAGATGTGAGAAGCTAGTCTCACAACCTTTCCACTATTCTCACAAGCATGTTTTATGGATTATAATTCCAAGTTACCAGTTTAATGATTGAAATGCAATAGAGGGGTATGTTCTTTTGCTGTGCATGTACAACATAAATATATTGAGAACCTGGTTTAAATTATGAATTCTATGAACTGAAGAGGATTGTGTCTCTATTCTGAGTTATATACATTATGCCATATACTTGTTGATCTTTATTACTTTAAGTTAGATAGAAGTACCAGTAATGCAGGTTTTTTTTTATATGCTATCCACCCATGGGACATCATAAATAGTATATGCTTACTCATAGTGTTTCCACTTCTTATATGTAAACATGTTAATCATTCTCATATCCTTGACCTTATTAATTATACAAGAGTATATTTGGAATTTATCTTCATCAACCAGATTAAATAATTATCTTTGTTTTCTTGTGATAATGGAGGTTCCTTGATTCTATCTAATGCATGTGTTATGCTTTTAGACCAGTGGGAAATCATTATATTCAAGTTGAATGATTCCAGAAGATATAGACGGACAGTTGGTTCTATTGCTGCTTCATGTATTACAGCAGCCACCCCCCTTCTGGCATCATTCAGGAAAGAGACATGCTTGGCAGCCCTGGATCTAATTGAGGTAACTTTTGGTTGAGATGCTTTTACATTTCAAACATATAATGTAAATTTGTACAAATGAAAAATATATGTACATTATCATTGAGTTTTAAAATAGTCTTGTCAGAGATTGATGTTAATTAGCGATGTTTTCTCCTTTTCTTAATGTTGCTTTCTCTTTTGTGTTTTTCTCCTTGAGGATAGCTTATCCTCTTTTCATCTTGTACTCTTCCTTTCTTAATACAATTCTTCTTTTATACACAAAAAAATTATGTCAATTAGAAATTGAAATCATGTCTACTGTTATATGTTGCACTAATAGTTTCTTTCTTAAAAGGAAAATTGTGAAAACTCAAGTAAAAAATTGTATCGAAGGATAGGAAGGAAATTTTGGAGAGAGAGGAATACATGGTGAGAGTTAATAGAATTTTTAAAACTTCATTCTTCTGTAGTTCTAACAAGAGGATAGTGAAAAAAAATTAAAAATTCAGGGAATGCCTTAGGTTGATGATCTGATCGATATATGCATACAATAGAACAGACCTTTACTTTCTTTTTCTTTTGGTGTCTAAAAGTATGTGCTTTTTCGAGTTGACTTAGCTGATGTAAAATTCAATTCATAAGCAATTTCACATTTCTGGTGAACAAAGATTTGTGTCCAAACTTTTGGAGTTGTCAACTTATTTTGAGGTTTTGTAAGAAGACACAAGTCAAGAGGGGTAGATCTCATCTTATCATTTAGTAGGAATAGTAGTTATCAGTTAGTTTATTAGATAGTCTATATATAAGAGATTATGAGTGAAGACAGTTAGTTTATTAGATAGTCTATATATAAGAGATTATGAGTGAAGATAGTCTATATATAAGAGATTATGAGTGAAGATAATGTAGAAGTTGAAATATTGTTTCTTAGTGGTTTGTGCTAAACCCCATTGGAACCCTTTTCCTATAATCAATTGTTAATTGCAACAGCACTATGCAGTGTTTGCAGTTATTTGGTGCTAATGGTTTGAGAGAAATGCCAGAATCTTCCAGGATAAGTCTATGCCTCTGTCCTTAGATTGGGACAAATTGGTCTTTTGGGCATCTCTGGTGTGTTCAGCTAACGGGCACTATAGAGGGATACCTTTGTCTGATATGCAGTGGGATTCACCGGCTCTGCTTTCTTGATGCGTCTTTTTTTTTTTTTTTTAAGTTTTTCTTTCCTTCAAGAGGGTATCTTGTTCTCTCCTTGTACATCTTTTCTCTTCATTTATTGAAAAGTAAAAAAGGAAAGAAAGGAAAAAGAAAACTCGTTTAATACTATAGAAATGATTATGGTGACTAATTTTGTCCTCAATTGCTGTGCTAAACATGTAAGTTCTTTTGTAGTTCTCTAAGAACTGTTAAACTTTCCTTTTTATTTTTTTATTTTTTTCTGGTTTTAGGGTGGCATGTTGGCATTAGCAAAAGTAGAAGAAGCATATAAACATGAAAGAGAAACCAAAGAAGCAATGGAAGAAGTGCTAGAGTTAAAATCACTGTATCATCTAAAGGATACTTTGGATGCTACCGAAGAAGGGACTGATGAAAACAGGTTGCTTCCAGCAATGAATAAAATTTGGCCATTCTTGGTTGCATGTATTCAGAACAGGGACCCAGTGGTGAGTAATTCCTCTTTCATGCTCATTTATTGCCTTAAAGGTGGATTTTTGGATACTTATTCTAATGATTCTAGCAATTCTCTTGTGGAATTTCCTACCCCACCACAAGACTTACTTCATTCATGTTATGCTATGTCCTTCTGAATTATTGTTCATTGCCTCAATGTAATTGGTTAACACATGTTGGCAGGCTGTCCGGAGATGTTTGAATGTGGTCAGCAATGTAGTGCAAATCTGCGGGGGGGATTTTTTCTCACGTCGCTTCCACACTGATGGGACACACTTCTGGAAACTTCTAACCAGATCCCCATTTCAGAAAAAGGTCAATTTCAAAGATGACAAGACCCCTTTACAACTCCCTTATAGAAACAGTACCTTAACTTCAGAGGATTCAGTGGCTGAAATTTCCAATCTTAAGGTTCAAATTGCTGTGCTTAACATGATTGCTGATTTATCCCTCAATAAAAGGAGTGCACTGGCATTAGAACTTGTTCTGAAGAAGGTAAGTGGTCTGGTTGTTGGGATAGCTTGTAGCGGTGTTGTTGGATTGCGTGACGCTTCTGTGAATGCCCTCCATGGGCTTGCATCAATTGATCCTGATCTTATATGGCTTCTTTTAGCTGATGTCTACTACTTTGGAAGAAAGAAAGAAATGCTGTTTCCACCTAGATCAGATTTACCAGAGATCTCTGAAATTCTTCCTCCTCCCTCATCTCCCAAACGGTATCTATATGTACAGTATGGAGGACAATGTTATGGTTTTGACATAGACTTTACCTCTGTAGAGGTTGTTTTCATGAAGCTTCATTCTCAAGATTTTACTAACCAAGTGTATAACTGAGATCTGAATTTTGCTGATATAAATTATCTGTTACTTCTATTTTCCTTTCATATCTGCCCCCTGCATTTGTTTAAACCCGAATTCATATCAGGATGAATGTTTCACTTTCCATTGTCATTGGGGAGTTAAGGAGACGACTAGGACGAGGGAAATGGTTTGGGGTATCATCTTTCCTTCTTTCTTTCTTTCTTAAATGCTGGTTATGAGTAACCTGAGAAAGGAAATTGCTTGGGGTATCTTCTATATTTGTAATTTTGCCACCATAGCACTCTTTACCAAGGAATTGAAATGTTGCATATAACGACGTTGTGCACCTAAGTTTTAATTTTGTGTAATTATTTAAATCTTATATGATATACACAATGAAAGTTATGCACTTTCTACTTATGCTTTGAAATATAAGTTGGATAGAGTAAAACGTATAAGCTAAAAGAATATAGAAAATTTTAGAAAAAAATATTGTTTAAGTCATAAAGTTTGTAAAAATGGCTCATTAGTTCCTTATACATATTAATTCAAATTTGGTTCTTCTAACATTGTTTGTGGAGTAATTGGAGGCAGTTGGTGGGTGTATTTTTTAAGCTATATGATTATTCTTAGTTTTTTCTTCCCTTAAAACTATATAGATATTCTGTGACCGATATATAGTTATTCTTCATCTTATATGAGTTAATAAGCACAATATAACCCATTCTACACCATAATTTATTTATTAACTAACAAGGGAGAATAATTGTCCCACAAACAATGATAAATAAATGCACTAGAGAAAGGAAAAAAAAGTACGTAGTGAAAATAAAACTTGACATCAAAACTCTCTAGTTCCTATGAATAGAGAATGTGCCATTAGACTTATATGTAATTGACAAATAAGGTTATCTTTAATAAAACAGGAGGATTGTTTTCATTGCGCATTTGAGATTCCATTTATAACCTTTTTCTTTTATTTTTAAGGTCTAAAATAGGAAAGTTTCAGTAAATAAAGAAACTACAAGAATGACATTATGTGCCCACTTTTCTTTATCTTCTTTTATCCCCGGATATAAAGAATGTCATTAGAATACAAATAGAAAATAGTAGAAAGGCTTAAGCAAGATACAACCCCAACAGCAAATATCTTAGTAGTTAACCAAGTAGTCACCCAACAGGATCTAGTTGAATGATGGCTAAGCTAAACTTCATTAGTTTGAAAATGCCTGAGAATTCTGCATTTGAGAACTCTCACCACGCCTTAGATGTCCCATGAATAATCTGAACTAAGGTTGGATGAAAATTGGTTCCTCTAGCAACCATAAAACCATAATCTGCTTCTCCACTTGACCCAACCATGATTTTATTCATATGCACCAAACAAGCAAAAAGCTCCAAACATGGAATGGGAGACTTAGTCCAAGGCTCTGGCAAGCACTTCATACCTGCAGCCACGCAAAGCACAGCTTGAAATAGTTTTGGGGAAGCAACTTTTCAAACTGTTTTGATGGGTCGGAATGAGGGTGCAGGATATATAGTTCAGCTCACAGAGTTGCTGCTACGTCTCCACCTCACAAATGGCACCCCAGACACAACTTGCTGCGCATATTCCTCATATTGTATTCCGAAAAGCTGCCTCAAAAAGAACTCTTCATATGGTATCCGTCTAGCAAAAAAGTGCCAAACAACAACTGCAAATGCAATAGTTGATATGGGATTGCAGAGCATTATTTGAGTACCAACAGACCAAATCAAGAAACCACAGTATCCTGGGTGACGAATAAACCTATATATACCATGAGTTATCAGTTTGTGTTGTTCAGCGGGAGAAGTCCTTATATGATGAGTAAAGGATTGCCGTGCTGTTATAACTGCCATCTTCCTTATAATTTCCCCAGTCACAACCATCGCAAGGCCAAAATCACTTATCACCCATTGTTCCTTCAACTCAGGAAATAAGACAACCTCAATAATATATTCCAGCAATGAAAACATCATTGCCAGAAGATATTGTTTGCTAATCAAAAGGGAGCTAAGAGTTACATTTGATCTCCCATGAATGGTAGCTGCTAGGACATATTCAGAACTGTGAAAGAAGGTTACTGCAAGGAACATCTGACATAACTGTCTGCAAGCCGTGTAGCTAAAGACTTCTGTCATTTTTGTCAAATAAATAAATCAGTTCCTCTCGTGTTTCAATGCAACCACATCTAAAGCAATTTGCTATGCCACAGACAGACTTGGATGATGATACATTCTTGGGTTATAGTTCAGACCTGAAAAAGATGCTGAGTAATGTAAAATTCGTACAGCAAATTGAGTTTCATCATCAAGAAAGTGCT
This sequence comes from Cercis canadensis, assembly GCA_003255065.1. Taxonomy (NCBI): domain Eukaryota; kingdom Viridiplantae; phylum Streptophyta; class Magnoliopsida; order Fabales; family Fabaceae; genus Cercis; species Cercis canadensis. Next base: position 68,729 of record QAOA01002721.1, read on the forward strand.
TCAAGAAGGACATCTGCAAAACTATGGATGGGGATTGGTCAAAATAACAATGCTTAGGTTGCAAGTAAAGAAAAAAAAAGTGTCTCCCACACACTACACACAAAGAAAAGAGAATTCTAAGTCATGATAAGTTAGTACCAAAGCAATCAAGAAAATAGAAGCTCCTCGTCAAAAAATAATGAAATGCAATTTAATTTGATGAACAGCAGTGACATATAGGTTTATAAGCTAAACAAATTCTATTCTAGATTTTGGTAGCTTTATGAAGTGTTCTATTCCCTTTTGAAGAAATTACATATTCAACCACAGTAGCATTTGGCCCTCCTCATAACAAGTTAATTTTACCTCATTCCAATTATCACAAGGAGCCTAAGTGTGACTTCTAATACCACAGGAGATCAAATTAAAATATCTTCATTCATTTTCTTTAATTGTTAAACTGTAAATGGGTTTTGGTACCACGCTGGTGTGGGGCAACTTTTAGCATTTGAATACACAACCAGGCTAATTATAAGTTTTCTTTGCTGAGAAAAGTAAGAATATAACCAGAATTTTTGAATTTTGATGCATCTTCCTCTTGAGCTTAAAGCTTAAACAAATAGACTCAAACTAACTAGAGCTTTTGCTTTTCATAAAAGAAGAATTCATTAAATCCTCTTAGAACAGAAACAAAGCAATAAAAAAGAGAAGCAAAGTAGAAAATAGACCAGCTCAAAAGAACAATCCAATCCCTTTGCATATCAGACAAGGAAACATCCATAAAGAACCTTACTCTACTTAAAGAACCTCTGAGAGTTCGTTCACAAACTTATGAAAATAGTATGTAAAAATAAACATACCACAATTAGTTGCAAAATGATAACAAATAAGATCAATTGATCAAAGGCACTCATCAATTAATTCATTATACTATAAAACTATAAGCAATTAATAATAAATATACATCCACCGTATATAATTAGCAAAAAAAAAAAAAAAAAATCGTGCTTTTCCTCAAATACCACTCGCAACAATGGGAAAGCAAACTGGGACTCTTGAGGGAAAGCAACGGGCAAGGAAAAAAATAATTTTTTTTTTTTTTTTTTGCCTTTACTTAGCACAGATTCATACCCAAGGAGACAAAGGATTACCCAGAAACTAAATCTTAAATTTGAATTCCTCTTTCTGAATCTGCTCCCTTTCTCCCTGCTTAGGTCTCTGTTTCTATTCCTCTTGCCCTAGCTCCGTCTCCATCTTTGTTTGATAGTCTTTCACTCTACCCTCTCTTCTTTCTCTCTATCGTTCTCTTTCTCTCCCACTCTCCCTTCTCTTTCTCTATCGTTTTATTGCACGAGTTTTTTCTTTCCTCTTTTTACTTAAATGGAGAATCTACCGTGCCCGTACTGAGGCACATATAAGATATCAGATTGATCTTGGCCGTTGGTGTCATTTGACAGGCAACGGGAACTGGGGTATTTGGAGGTTATAATTTGTCTAAAAATTAGCGATAGGTAACCTGACTATTATACTTTAGCAATAAAATTATATATTTATTATAATTTTTAACTTAATTATTTAAATATTATAATTTTAAAAAAATAAAAAATAAAAAAGAAGCTTTTCGAACATGTGGAGACCACTGAACGCACTAGTAGCTACATAGCGTGTCTACGTGGCATACACCGATAGCCAATTGGTGTATTCTTTCTTGTCCATTTCGAGCAACTTTTCCTTTATCTTTTCTTTTTTTTATTCTTATATACAAGAAAAGGCAACTGAAGGCTAAACAAGAAAGGATATGCCATGGGGCTAACGGCATGTTCGACGTGGATACGTCACGTGACCACTGGCGTGTTTGGTGGTCTACACATGTTGGTTATGCTTTTTTTTTAAAAAAAAAAACTATAATNTTTTTAAAACTATAATATTTAGGTAATTAAGTTAGAAACTATTACAGATTGGTAAATTTGTTTGTAAAGTGTAATATTCATGTTAAAGATCCATAGGCGTGCATAAAAATTGAACGAGTTCTATGGTTTAACAATGGATGATTTGAACTAGAATGTAACTCTTTGCAGTATTAGGGGTTATTTTTAGGGGTGGTTGCTAACATTATATACTCCATTTTAGGGTAGTGAGATTAGGGTGTTTTGGTGAGACTTACATTTCAAATTTAGTGTCATTGTGAAAATTTCAAAAAAATTAAGTCACCTAGTATAAGTCAAAACAATTAGTTTCCCATAAAATGAATATACAAGGCAAGCTATACATGAAAATATTACTGGAAAATATTAAAAAAAGTAAATTTTTTTACACAATTAAACTTAATTTCTATCAACTCTTTTGGAATCAAACATGTATTTGGTGACTCAATATTTTAGATTTTCGCAAGGACACTAATTCTGAAGTATGGATTTGATACATATCTAGGAAAGAGAGTTAGAAAGCCTAATCCTAAGTATATCTAAAGGATTAAGGTATTTGGGTGCAAGGAGGAAAGTTATAATTAGGATGTAGTTGTAGCATAGAGGACTCTTGTGTTAAGAGGACTTTAGTAGGAGTTGAATGTTATCCTTTAATTATTGTTATCCTTTCATTGAGGTCTATATAAGGACCTAGTTGTTGTTGTTTAATTAATTAATCAATCAATAAAGCTCTTATTTGAGTTATATGTTCCTAGTGTGTATCAATTGGTATCAGAGCCAATGGCTACACAACGGGATCGTTTGGAAAGGCTTGAGAGTGACATGCGTAGCTTGAAATCTGAGGTGGAGGCCACCATCGACGCCAAACTTGACACCAAGTTGCAGGTTGACAACATTGTGTTGGTCACTTAGCTTTCTAAGCTCAATGATCTTAAGCTTATGAATCCCATAACTGAGAGAACCACAATGATAGTAGCAAGGATGGAAACGTAAAAAATCCTAAAAACAACGCTATATGAAGGTGGATTTTCTGAGGTAGGGGGTACTGAGCCCACAGAATGGCTTCATCGTGTGCAACAGTTTTTTCAATATTAAGGCACTCTTTCGGATCAGCAAGTGCAATTAGCTTCCTTCCATATCGAAGGCGAAGCTAACCAATGGTTGCAGTGGCTCCAACATTCCTATTCTGATGAGGGACAACAAATCACGTGGATAGACTTTGAGAATGAGCTCTTGACTAGATTTAGGCCAATAGAGTTTGAAGACTTTGATGAAGCTTTAAAGCTTCTTGAACAAATAGGTTCTTTACAAGACTATCTTAGACTTCGAACGACTCGTAAATAGGGTTAGTGTGTGGCCCTAAAAAGAACTCATTGGTGCCTTTGTAGGAGTTGCAAAGGGAGTTAGCTGGTGAAGTACGCATGTGGTAACAAAAAACAATCAAGGAAGCGATTGACTATGCTTGAATGAAAGCTGATCAATTAACTCTCTCAAAAAAATGGTCTAGGCATACAGAGGATAATTGCACTACAGGGTTTGAAACTGACCAAAAACCAGTACCTATCAAAGTGAAGAAGCTTTCTTGGGAGGAGAAGCAAAAGAAGCACAAGAAGGCATTATGCTTTAATTGTGATGAGAAAATTTACCATGGGTCACCGATGCAAGAAACCACAACTTGTGATGAAATGCACAAAGAGGAAAAGGAAGGTATAGAGATGTCCTTACATGCCTTATTGGAATGGCATGACCCTCGCACCCTAAGGTTATAGGAACTAGTCAATAAGTTGCAGTCTCAATTTCCAAATATGATCCTTGAGGACAAGGATCTTTCCCAAAGGGGAGGAATGATATGTACCTAAGAAAGAGAGTTAGAAAGCCTAATCATAAGTACATATAAAGGATTAGAAAGCCTAATGTCCATTTCATTCTAGATTTGTCTAATTAGTTTTATTGATATTTTGCTAGATATTTCTTCTTTGTTTTGGATTAGTGGTGGTGTGCTTCTTCTAGTATGTCAGTGATGAAGCTTCTAGTGCAATAACTCCTTCTGAATGGTGGTGGATTTCTTCAACTCTTTGGATAATTTTGGAATAATCCAAAAATGTGTGTTATTGTTTAACACTCCTCCTTAGCACACTTTTCTATTACTCCAAGCATGCCTCGTAGAATTTCAAATATTTTTCTTAGTATGTACCTTAGTGAAAATGTCGGCTAGTTGCACCTTCGTACTGCAGTATTCAAGTTTTATTTTCTTCTCTAATATTGCTTCCTTTATGAAGTGATATTTGATTGCGATATGCTCTGTTGTGATAGACTAGATTTTTGGCAATTGCAATAACATACTTATTATCGCAAAAAATTTTAGTAGCACCATCTTGCCATTCTCCCATGTCTTCGAAAATTTTTCTTAGCCAAATGGCTTAACTAGTAATACTTGCTACTGCAATATACTCTGCTTAAGCGGATGATTGAGCCACTGTCTCTTACTTTTTTTTTATGTCCAATAGAATATTCTCGTTCCAAGTGTGAATGCATATCCTGCGGTGCTCTTCGTCTCATCAACTGAGCCACCCCAATCATTGTTTGTATATCCAAATAGTCTTGCATCATCAATGGGCTTGTATTGTATGCCAAATTTTTTCGTACCTCATAGGTATGTTAGAATTCTCTTCGCTGCTCCATAATGCTTCTCACTCAAGCTTTGTATGAATCTTGAAAGTAGACTGGTTGTGTACATGATGTATGATCTTGTAGTTGTTAGATATATGAGGCTTCTGATGAGACTTCTATATCGTGAAGCGTCTGCTTCCACGAATCCATCTTCTTTCTATAGTTTCTCATTGTTCACTAGGGGAGTAGTAACTACCTTGTAACTAAGCATTTTGAACTTCTTCAAAAGATTCTCTGTATACTTCTTTTGTGAGATGAATATCCCGTCTCCATCTTGTGCAATCTCAATATCAAGGAAATAATACATCAAACACAAGTCGGTCATCTCGAACATCTTCATCATGTCGTCTTTAAATTCTTCGATCATATTCTCATTGTTTCTTGTACATATGAGATCATCCACCTATAGAAAAACTATGAGAGTATTGGAATTAACTTAGGTCTTAATGTAAAGAGTTGGCTCACTTTCGCTCCTCCTAAATTCTCGATCCATGAAGTATTTTTTAATTTGGCTATACCAAGCTCGTGGTGCTTCCTTTAATCTATAGAGAACTTTCCTGATCTTTCTTCAATCTAAATAATTTATCTTTTTCACCTTCTACCTCAAACCCTTGTGGTTACTCTATATAAATCTCTTATTCGAGAACTCCATTCAGGAATGTTGATTTCATGTCTAGTTGATAAATCTTCCATATGTTTTGGGTTACTAGACCTATCAAAGCTCTTATAGTGCCGAGCCATACAACTGGAGCAAATTTTCATTATAATCGATGCTAGGTACTTGTGAGTAACCTTTTTTAACTAGTCTTGCCTTGTGTTTTTGTATTGAGCCATATGGAATGGGTTTTGTCTTGTAAGCCCATTTTACGCCAATAATTTCTTTGTCTTTTGGCTTTTCAATCAGCTCTCATGTCTCGTTCTTCTCGATCATTTTGATTTCTTCCTCCATAGCTTTTATCCATTCATCTTGCTTTGTAGTTGCTTCAAAGCTTTCAGGCTCCATCATTATGTAGTTGCATCTTTCAAATATGCCTTCGTGATTTTATTTTTTCTTAGAGGAGATTTTGGAGACGATAATTCTTGCATGGGATATGTCTCTAGAGTAGCAGTATTGTCATCTTCTTAGTTTGTTGTAGTTAATTGATGGATAGACATGTATATGTTCTTCTCAACTTTCTCTACTTCCCAATTTTATGCAGCATTTTTATCAAACTCCAAGTCTCGGCTAATGAGGAGCTTCTTGGACTTCAAGTTGTATACTTGATATCCTTTTTGATTCAGTACTGTATCCCAAGAAGATTCCTTTTTCATTTTTTTCATCAAGCTCGCTCCTTTTCTGATTTGGAATGTGGACATAGCATATGTAGCCAAAAACTCTTAGATTCTTCGTAGATGGCTTCCTTTTGCTCCAAGCCTCTACGTGTGTTTTGTCATGGACAGCTTTAGTTGGGCACCTGTTTAATAGGTAAATAGCGATGCAAACTACTTCGGCCCATAATGAATTTGTAGTCCTTTCTTCTTTAACATCAATATTGCTATCTCCATAACAATTCTATTCTTCCGTTCTGAAACTCCATTTTGCATTGGCGCATATCCAACAGTTAGTTGCCGTTCAACTCCTTCTTCTTCACAGAATTTGTCATATTTTTTTGAAGTGTATTCTTTGCCACGATCACTCCTTAGTGTCTTGATGTGATGCCTACTTTGATTCTTCACTAGTTGCTTGAATTTCTTGAAAATCTTGAAAACTTTAGATTTTTCACTCATAAAATAAACCCATGTCATTCTAGTATAATCATCAATTAAAAAAATATGAAGTATCTATTTTGGGTTAGTGATGGTGTCCTCATTAGCCCACAAATATCTATGTGGATAAGCTCCAGTACATCTTTGGCTCTCCATGATTGCCCAGAAGGAAAGGATAGTCGGTGTTTCTTACCAAGCATATTGCCTTCACAAACTCCTTTAGCGTCTTTGATGCTAAGGAGGTCTCTCATCATATTTTTTTGATGTAGAATGCTTAGGCCATGATAGTTGAAATGGCCAAATCTTCGATGTCATAGCCATGAATCATTAATTTGAGCCTTCATAGTGGTATTGTATCTCCATCAAATAGGAAAACCACGGTATTCTCTCATTTTTATTTTGGCAATGACAAGATTTTTGTCTTTCTTGTCATAAATGGTACATGTGTCTCCCTTGAAGTGTAATGCATATCTGTGTTGCATCATTTGTCCAACACTAAGAAAATTTTTGCTAAGGTAAGAACTAGTAACACATCACAAATTTATTGCATACCTTTTCTTGTCTCCACAACAACCGTGCTTTTGCCTTTCATCTTAAGGAATTCATCATTCCCCAATCTGACTTTGATTGGAAATTCATATCCAACTTGGAGAAGATGTCCTTATATAGTGTCATGTGATTGCTACAACCACTATCTAGGAACCACATGTCATGTGTCTTCTCGGACGAGCCTTGACTGTTGAATAACAAATTCCCATTATTCTCACTTTCTTCCACATAGTTGGCATGATGAGTATCTTTGACACTGCAATCTTTCTCCACATGCCCAAATTTCTTGTATTTGTTGCATTGTGGCTTGCCTCAGAACAAGCAATCTTTTTCTTCCACATATTTTTTCTATTTTTACCTTTTCTAATATTTTCTCCTCCACTTATATTTTGATTAAACTTTTTTTCATTATTTTTGGAATTATGAGACCTCATATTTATTTTAGTTTTGAAGGCATTTTCTACAGATGCTTCATTATTCCTATTCAATTTTGTTTCATGGGTTCCAAGGAGACCCACTAGTTTAGTTATTGATAGAAACAATGAATCTAGTGTCGTTTCTATAGCAGCAACTATGTGCTCATATTTTTCGGTGATAGTGATAAAGATTTTATCTACCACCATTTTTTCGATTATATCTTCTCTATATAATTTCATTTGATTGACTATTTCTTTGATTCTCCCATAATAATCTTCTATAGTCTCATATTCCCTTTATTTTTAATATTTTAAACTCCCTTCTAAGATATTGAAGTTTAACGAAACGTACATTTTCACTTCCACGATACTCTTCCTCCAAGATATCTCATACTTTCTTTGCAAAGTCAGCATCTGTGACCCTTGTAAAAATAGTGTCACTCACTGCTTGCTGGATAACAAAAAAAGCTTGCACATCCTTCTGTTGATTCTCCTCTAATTTTTTCTTCTCCATCTTGGACAAAGTGAAAATATCTTCTGGGGTGTTAAACCCATCTTGAACAATATCCCACAATTTTTGTGAGATTAAATATGTCTTTAATTTTAGCTTCCAAAAATCATAGTTTTCACCAGTAAAAATTGGTAATGGGACATAAGAGAAATTGATAGTAGGTGCAGCCATGGGTTAGAGGAGAATTTTTGGGTAATTGATGAATAGAAGTTGGGTGTAGAAAGAAGTTTTTGATGAATGAGCCTCACGCTCAAATGAAAAGAAGAAGCTTTGATACCACTGTTAGTTTATAGGAAGGATAATAATGGTGTATGTGTGAGCAGTAGATTTGTGGGTATGATGAGAAATGATAGTTACATGAAGGAGTTATGAAATAGCTGAAGACTAGTTGGAGAAGTTTGATGACTTAATGGGTTTAGCCCTCTAGCTTATATCAGCAATGTATACATGATGCCTATTTATAAGCACTTTACACCACCGCCTAGTGGAGAAGTCTCCTAAATGGCAATTTTGAGTTTATTATTATTATTATTATTACATTTATTTTTTTTATTATTATTATTACATTTATTTTTATTTTTATTATTATTATTACATTTATTTTTATTATTATTATTATGATTACATTTTATTCTAGATTTGTCTAATTAGTTTTATTGATATTTTGCTAGATATTTCTTCTTTGTTTTGGATTGGCAGTGGTGTGCTTCTTCTAGTATGTCAGTGATGAAACTTCTAGTGAAAGAACTCCTTCTGAATGGCGGTGGATTTCTTCAGCTCTTTGGATATTTCTGAAATAATCCAGAAAGGTGTGCTATTGTTCAACAGTTATCCTTTAATTATTGGTATCCTTTCATTAAGGTCTATATAAGGACGTAGTTGTTGCTGTTCAAATAATTAATCAATCAATAAAGCACCTACTTGAGTTATAGTTCCTAGTGTGTCAGGGTCCTACAAAACAACTTTTAGAGGCAATGCTCATGAAGGCAACCAGTGCACAGATTGGCTTGCAAACCATGGTTGTTCCCTGAATTGTGTTCTCTATGCCGCACCCAGAGCTTCGTATGTTGCTCCTTGGTGATGTTTCAGGGTCTCTTTGCCCCACCATATTCCTACGTGGAAAATAACTTTCAGCCATATGTGTTCTAACAGCAGATCATGAATGAAACAGCCATACTGCAGACTTCTTTGCTAAACTTTTTTCCAAATATAAGAATATTTAATTGAATCAGGAAATGGTCACGATAAACCATCCAAAAGATCCACAGACAACAACAACCAACTTTCTCTAAGGGAGTAGTACTCTTCAATTTCCTCCTCCATATAACCAATAAAGGAAATATTGGATACCAATATACATATTTCACTAGTTAATTGTAGGGGACACACCAAATTAGCCTCATCTTTACAGATAATAACCACTAAAACCAAGAATGCAATACAGTTCCAAGTTCCCACATAAGCATAACTAAAATTCAGTAATTTTCACTCTGACAACCAGAACCAACATGAAAAGAAGAAAATTGAATGCATAGATTTGCTACCAGTTCCTGATATACATGCAGCTCACAAAAGTGGCTAATTGGGATGTTCAGATTAGCTCTTGAGAAAAGAGAACTTAAGAATACAATTGAGACCTGACCCAATACCAGAATAAAGCATATAGCAAATTACAATTTTTGAGACAAATTTTGATGATTTACCCATTTCACTACCATGTGAGCATAAATCAGATGGGAGAAAAATAAATAAATAAAGTGGAATATAATAAAATAAATTGAAAGAATCTGTAAACCATATTAACCAAATGATGGTATTGTCTAGTAATCAGAACCTATTGAACTCAAGCATCCATTTCTTTGACTCCTCTTGTAGCAAACTCATTATCACTTGGTTTGAGATCTAAGCTATTCTCTTCATCTAGAGTTGAAGGCTCTTGTACCTCTTCTGGTTCTCCCCCTTTTAAGCCTCTCATAGCCTGATCACTTGAGAAAGAAGTTTCTCTACTGTTAGCATTTAACCAAGCTTCATGTAGTTGCAAGACATATTCCAAGTGCCATAACACTTCCCCCATTGTGGGTCTATTCTTCCCATCATCAGCAAGGCATTTTTCTGCTATCTCCCCAAATTTGGACAAGGACTCTGGACAATAATTTCCTCTGATACGCGGGTCGATAATTGTTTCAAGTGATCTCTGCCTTTGCCATCTCATTGCCCATTCTGCAAGATTGATCTGATCTTTAGGCAAGGTAGGATTTATCACAGCTCGGGCACAAACAACTTCAAAGAGAACTACACCAAAAGAATAAACATCTGATTTCTCAGTTAGCTGCTGTCTTCTGAAGTACTCAGGGTCTAGATACCCAAAACTTCCTTTCACAGCAGTACTAACATGGGTATGGTCCAAAGCAGGACCAGTTTTTGACAAGCCAAAATCAGACATTTTCGCCACTAAATTCTCATCTAACAATATGTTGGTTGTCTTCACATCCCTGTGAATTATTCCACACTCAGCTCCGGTATGAAGGTAATGAAGTCCCCTTGCAGCACCAATGCACACTTCTAGACGCTGCTTCCAAGTCAATGGTGGGAGATCAGTCCCAAATAAATGACTTCTAAGTGTCCCATTTGCCATATATTCATAAACCAAAATCATTTCTTTTTGTTCTTCACAGAAGCCAATCATGGGCACCAGATGCTTATGTCTGAGTTTAGACAGCATCTCAATCTCAGTCTCAAATTCAGCAAGCCCTTGATCAGACTCTGGGTTGGCCCGCTTAATAGCAGCAAGGACACCATCATCAATCTCTCCCTTGTACACCTTACCAAATCCTCCGACTCCAATTACTAAACTCTCATCAAAGTTATTGGTTGCAGCACGAATTTCTGCTAGAGTAAAATGCTTGCCAACTCTGGCAGATGCCAAAGAGCCATATGGATTTTGAGTTCCTGCTGCTCCTTTGGCACTCACAGTGCTGGTCCCATAGAGGAATAATGGTCGCCAACCAGGAAAGTTGTTTTTCATATCACCTGATTCGTTCCTCCGGCTTTTGCTAAAGCAGAAAATTAGATACACTATGAAAGCAATTAAGGCTACAGAAACTAGACCTGCTCCAACTCCCACCCAAATAATTCTCGCTTTTGTTTTGCTTCTTGCATTGCCTGCTGATTCATATCTCTCCACATAGGCAAGATTCCCATTTCGACTAAGCTTGAAAACCTCAAGTCCATTCAAGAGAGCATCAGTTCCTGCAGCACCAGCAGCTGTATCAGGACCCAATTGAACCCAAAGTGTGTTGATTTTTGAGGACACAGCATCAAAATAATCCTGGTGATATGCTTTATTCCCCCCTCCTGCTCGCACAAAAACATCAACATTATCCGCGGCTGTCCTGTTGTTTATGTAGATCCTAAAAATCCTCTCATTTGCCTTCTGATAAATCAGCTCACAGAAATGTAATCTGATCAAATAATCAAAATCAGGATCCACTTCAAATCTCCATGACATGTTAAATCTTTTCTCCAAGACTTCAGTGTTAGACATTGTCCTCGCAGTTTCATATACAAGAAGAGGAGCCACTGAAGAATCATTCACGGAAGCATATGTAATATTAGTACTGTTATTAATTTTAAACCCAGCACTCTCTGTCACCATATAGCTAGAATCCACTTTCCAAGTTCTCCAAAGATCTTTATCCTTACTGGATTTAATCTCCGGACCACCAACATTTAACCTATACATAGTTTCCATCCCACGACCGGTCAAATTTAGATTTACATCACTCCCACCAACTTTACTAACTGAGCCTGAAAAAATCTCATCCACAACTGGGACAATCTCAACTGCATTGATGAAGCCAAATGAGCTCCTAGTTGGAATGAATTCAATCACAAGCATGCCAGTATCAATAGCCAGACTATACTCTTTAATCAAGAAGAATGAAGTAGAATTACTTCCAGATTTCTGCAAGTCCATATTCCTGTGTGATATCTCACCAGGAGCATTGAACTCTGATAATAGTTTCAAACCATTTGCCACAACACCAAATGAGGACTCATTTACATTGTAGTTGTCAACCTCAAAAGGAAAGAAATGGAGCCTAACAAAATAGTTTCCTCCAATTTCTTTAATTGTGTAATTAAAACTAGCGGTAAAAATCCGGGCAGTTTCATAAAGTGAATCATAGATTGAATTGCCACTTAATGTAGAAGTGGAAGCAGCAACCCCAGAAGAGCTGAGGGTGACATTGTTATCAGGGGCCATGTCCCCAACCCATTTCCTACCATCAACATTCACAGACGAATTTGAACCACAATTTATGAGAAATGACTTTGACTGAGCTTCTCCAGTGCTCACAATCATCAACATTATCACTAGAATCAGTACAGTAAATAGTCCCTCACCTAAAGCCTTCCCCATCATGGCTGTTCCCCAACAATACCCTTGACTTGTTTTGAAGACAGGAGCAGAAAACCAGAGTGTATTGAAGATAGCAAAATCAACATAGACCCAGAAAAGGAAACACCCCCAACTTATAGAAACAACCCCAAATCCAAGATTTTGAACAAGGAATTCAAGTCCATGAAGCCAGAAGAAATCACATTTAACATGAGATATCTAAGTCCTCTACAGCAAAGAAGCAGCATTAGTGAAAGTAGAAACCTTTTACTCAACTGGGTAAAATATCCATGGCGTATGAATTTCCTCTGTTGAAACTGAAACTGAAAAGTGAAAACCCACCTCCAGCTTTTGCTTGAATCAATCAATCTCCAACAAACACACACAGCTAAGTCCCAGATCTGGACCAAGATGAACTTCAAGGAGTAGGGAAAGAAAAAGGAGAACAAAACAAGAGGAGGCAATGCGACGTGATTGACAATAAAGACAATAACTTTGCACACCACTGAGAGTCTGAGAGTAGAATCCGGAGAAAATAGCAGAAAGTCAGAGATGGTTCTGAAAATGGGGTTCTTTCTAAATAAAGAAATGAAGAAATCAGAACATGGGCATCGTTGTAAACAGATTGGAATGGTTCATTTCATCTGTGCTTTGTTCTGTAGCTTTTACAAGAAGCCAAACAATCTGACACCATTAAATCTGTACCTTATTATATTTTTTGTAACTGTTGTTTTGAAACAGGTGCAATTTTTCTTTACTTTTAGGTAGTAGCTAAATAACCTTTTTAATACAAGACACAAGAATCTCTTAACTAACTTGAGCTCTTATATTTCCATTTATTTTTATATTTATGTTAAAAAAAATTATTTATTAAATAATAAATAACAAAAAAAAAGAATTAACCTTTCTAATTGTGGGAGTTTAGTGGACTCACATATTAAATTACTGTGATAAAATAATTAATTTATTGTAAAATATATAAACAAAAAGATACTAAAAAAAATATGCAAATACCAATAAAAAAAGTATTATGTCAATAAATTAAAAAAATACATATAGTAATAATTTTTTAATATAATTAAACTTAAATTTCATCTATATTTAAGTATTTAACTCATATTAAGTGAGATAAATTTTTAAAATATTCACAATAATACCAAAATTAATATGTAAGTACACCCTTTTCTCCCCAATAAAAAAGATAACACAGCAAACATCTTATTTTTATTTAAATTAATAATTCTTATGGGTTTTTTTCAATGAATTATGGGGTTTATTTAGTTTTTGGGTAACTCATATTAAGTGAGATAAATTTTTAAAATATTCACAATAATACCAAAATTAATATGTAAGTACATCCTTAACTCCCCAATCAAAAAGATAACACAGCAAACATCTTATTTTTATTTAAACTAATAATTCTTATGGGTTTTTTTCAATGAATTATGGGGTTTATTTAGTTTTTGGGTAACTCATATTAAGTGAGATAAATTTTTAAAATATTCACAATAATACCAAAATTAATATGTAAGTACACCCTTAACTCCCCAATAAAAAATATAACACAGCAAACATCTTATTTTTATTTAAATTAATAATTCTTATGGGTTTTTTTCAATGAATTATGGGGTTTATTTAATTTTTGGGATTTGAACACTTATGAGTTTATTATTGTAAAGTATTAAAATTTAATATAAAAGATTCAATAATATTAAAAAAAAAGTCTTCTAAATAAATATTTATCACATTATTAAAAAATAAATAAAATATCTCTTTATGTATATAATTATTTTATTTATATATATTATTATTATTATTATGTTTAAATATAAATAAAATAATTATATATAAAAACAAAATAAATAACTGATATTTTATCATTCTATACTTTATAACAACTGACTCTGACAAATACTTACCTCAAAAACTTTTTTTAAAATATTATTAAGTGTTTTATGGAATAATAAACTCAACATTTATTATTTAGAGAGAGAAAAAGTGAGTGAGAAAGAGGCTGGTGTTGGGTGCCAGAGATGGGCTTCCATAATTTGAGAGGTTGGTCAGATGCCAATGTCGGGAAGATGATAAGCACTGAGCATGAGCAGTGCAATTATTCTTATGGTTATGGCATTCCAAAACTGCCCTTGTCTTTTCAATTATTGTAAAAGCTGACCTTGTCTTATCTATTCCGTACCATGTGTACCCCCCGACTCCTTGGAGGGTCCTTGCCATTTGGCACAGTGAAATTAAGTGAATGATGTTCACCAATTGATCTTCAATTCTTGAACCCTTAGCAAATCACTGCTTTTTTTTAGATTAAAATATTATACATGATATATTTGACATAAACAAATATCATTTGTCCAATGTGTTTTGTTCAATGAATATTGCACATATTCAACTTCTTCTACCTACAATAAATGCTTAATCTTAGTCTAAGCCAAAGACATTTTTAAATATTGGGAAAAAGTCCTAAAAACTCCTTGAACTATGTTCTTGTTGTATTTTATCCCTCATGTTTCAAAAACGTAAAAAATATCTCTTTGAACTTTTAAAATGTACACTTTATCCCCCGACCTTGACGTCCGTCTATTAATGTGCACATAATGTGATTAATATGGGCCATAATACAATTTTGTAGGGGTATAAATGAAAATAAATTTATAAAAATTAGAGTCAAAAAGTAATATTCAAAGAGTTTTGAGGTCAAATAATAATATTCAAATCCTTTGTTCCGTCCATTAATGGACGGACGTTAGGGTTGTGGTGGTAAAGTACACATTTTGAAAGTTTAATGAGATCTTTTCTACGTTTTTGAAGCATGGGGGTAAAGTGCAACAAGAGCATAGTTCATGAGGTTTTTAAGATTTTTCCCTAAATATTAAGTGAGAAAGTCACACATATGAGAAACTTAAGTTTAATTCTCAATGTACTTTCATAAAATAAAAAAATTCAAAGGTACTTAAAATATAATATTGGTATGAAGTGTTAAAACTATCATTTTTATAACTTATTGAATTCAAAGTCATTAGATATCATCTAATAATATTGGATCTAAATGGTTTGTAAGAGATTAACAATTCAAATCATCATGCTTTTTTATTTTTAACGGTAAAATTATTATTGAATCAACTTTCACACACTAAAACTAAGTTTTTTTTAATTAATTTTAAAGATACACCTCACACATTAACTTGATGCATTTAGAAAAATTTTAATTTTCCTGAGTGCTAACTCAAGATTTAAACTTTGGCCATCATACTTTTTTTTTAAGAAAAAAATTAATTTCTTTTGAAAGAAAAAAAAGATGTCACACTATCTAGCAAGCTCAATTCGTTTAACCAAGCAGCAACTAGTTCATTGTGAAATTCAACGTTGTCAGATTTAGAAATTCTTAATTTTAATTTTTTGGATGTTCATCTTGTTGCTAGGTTTCCTTGGTATAGTTTAAATTTGGGATGAAGATCCTGTCATGGAATTGCCTAGGAGTGGGAAATTCTTTTGACAAGAAGCTTCCTTAAAAGCATGATGCAAGTCTACTCTTTGAACTCCAAGAAATGCATTGATGAACTGAAAAAGAAACTTGATTCTCTCAGTAAGAAGGGTTCCAGCTCAAAGCAAGCAAGTCAAAGAGATGGAAAAGGCTCTAACTAAAGAATGGCAGAATGAGGAAAAATTTTAGGGGCAGAAGTCATGAGTCAAGTGGCTGAAGTAGTAGACAGAAATTCGAAGTTGTTTCATGCTACAACTCAACAAACAGAAAGAGAAAGTTACCAACTGTAACGTAGTCACGAAAAGGGATCAATTTCTTTGTAGTTTAGGAACGTAATTTCATGAATGCGGTACATTTAAAAATATTTCTTTTAATACGGTAGTTTTTATTTTTTAATATTATTTCTGTTTGATCAAGACGTGTCGTAATTTACGTTGAGATATGACAAATGAAATGGAGTGACGTCATTTCATATGTCGTCTCTCAATGACAGTCATTATTTAGTGGCGCCATATCATTTATCGACTCTCAAGGTGAGAGGCAACAAATCATATAATGCTACTCAACAATAATTACTTTTGACAAAACGAAATAATATTAAAAAAAATACCGTAGTGAAAGAAATATTTACAAAATAACCGTATTTATGAAATTAAGTTATTAAACTACATTATTAAAGAAATTGGTCCCATGAAAGTTTAAATAATTTATAAAAAGTCAAGTCTAAATTTTTGTGCCGTCAAATAACTTAAAAGAAGATAAAAGAGGAATGAATGTATTTAAAGATTTGGAGTATGATTTGATTAGATAGCAATGAAAGAGAGTTAATGTGGCAATGGTGGCAATTACTTAAAAATTTCTAGCAAATTTTTTGGTCTCTAATCCTACCCAAATTGATTCTTTCCAACTACTCCGTTTGTTGTGATATAAATAGTTTTTATAAAACTTTTTTGGGTTATGAAAATTTAGTTTTCAGGTAATTTTTTTATTGAAAACCATTTATATTTTTTTTATGCATGAAAAGGCCAAAAAACTTAAACGTACACACTCATAAAGTCATAATTCATGTACCCAACTACTGTAATAAAGCTCCAATAGAAAACCATTTATATTTAAACACACAGAGTGAGATAATCACAAGTGGAGCTTTTAAGGAGAAGGAGGGCCACGGCCCTCCAATTTTTTTTTTAATGTAATTTACTTTAAAAAAAACTATTTGTTCCCCTCAAAATCTTTTTAAAAAATTAACTTTAGGCAGATTTTTCAAAAAAAAATTATATATTAATTATTGAGTATTACTTTGTTCTAAAAGTTCCTATGTATTTTTTTTAGATTACAACTATTTAAAATTTTTATGCTCGCTTTTTTTTTTTTTTTTTTTTTTTTTTTTTTTTTTTTTTTTTTTTTT
>QAOA01002721.1:86183-127353 GCA_003255065.1 Cercis canadensis
TTTGTTTGGATGATTAAAATGAGCAAAAGGAGAGGAAAGGAAATGAAAGAAATAAAAATTTACAATTTTACAAATTTATCCTTTATTTATAAAATAAATATATTCAATATAAAATTTAATAATGTTATTTAAATAGTGTTTGAAATTTTTTTTGAAGAAATAAATAGAGGTATAATAGTAAACTACTCTTTTTCCTCTCCAAACCCTCTAAATTGGGGGAACACAAAAGTGATGCAAAAAAGGAATGCAAGGGTTTGAGATTACCCCTTGATTTCTTTTCCTTTTTTAATCTTGAACTCCCAAACAANTAAGCGAAAAGCGTAACATAAAAAATAATCACATAAGGCTCACCTTAATTTAAACTCAGTTGCCGGAGACTATGGGTGCTACGAGTAGATACTTAACTAGACCACACTAACCGTACTGGATATCGAAACTGGACTCTTTTCAATTTCTCTTTCAACTGTTTTATGAAATGTATAACAAAATTAAATAAGGGGTATGGAAGGCTGAAGAAAATGCAGAGATGCATATAAAATGTATTAATAGATTAGAAAAGTTGGTTGGAGAATCTATTCTTTATCTAAATTTCCTGCTTTTTGCTTTGCTTTCCCTTCTTTCTAACAACCAATGTAAACATAGAAATACCCACTCCAATAATTGAGTTAGATATTTTTTACATATAAGTAATAATAGTTAGTTGGTCTATCAAATCCAAATCATGCATTTTGTATTGAATGGAACCCACTAACATCCACAATATCTTTATTTGATTAAGTGGTTTCAACTACTAATTAAATGGAGATCGAGATTAGATAAGATTGAAGGCTTTATTCATTGCTAAGCATAAAATGTTGGCCTTAGTAGATTAAATTGATAAAATGATTGTGTTACAATCTAAAAATGAAAATAAAATGTCTTCAAAGAGACACTCTAATGATTTAGCATTTAGTATTTTATAGTAGATGTATTGAGTTTAAATCCCATTAGAAACAAATGAAGTGGGATTTTGAGAGGGAATAAGCGATCTTATGTTGTGAACCCTCTAATAAATAAATAAATAAATAAATAACACTAAAATTATATAAAAAAAATAGTTCTAATTGAGATTTGANAATTATATATATAAAAAATAGTTCTAATTGAGATTTGAAACAAACCACTAAAAAATAATACTCAACTCTTAGGCTAACACTTCACACTAATAGCCACTAAGAATCTTCTATTTAGAGGTTATGTAACTAACAAACTGATATATACTATTTCTTTTAGATGATTAGATATGGATGGGTGTAATTCTCTTATTCTATTGGAGATTGGAGATAACTCAAAATAAATAACAATCTAATTAGGATGCTATCAGTGTGGACCATCTTCAATTTTTATGATACTCAAAAGAGGAACCATGTTACCTAAGCGTCAAAGCAAATCCTATGGAAGAAAATAATTTTATGGGGCGTTTGCCACACAAATCTTTTTTAGTTTTTTGAGAACTTCAACTTGAAAAATTAATATTTTTATGTTTAATAAAATATTTAAAAAAATATTCTTAGAAAAGTAAGATTCTTGAGAACAATTTTGGGACAAGTTTTCTACTAAAACATTTTCATGGGAGATGTGAGAATCTTGAATTCTCATGACCATGAGAAAGTTTTTAAACGTAAAAAGACATATCTACTATTTATTAATGATAGAATCGTAATAATGCCAAAATTCTTTAATTATAAGAAACAATTTTTTTTTTTGGACTTAAAATAAATTGAGGTATTTTTAAAAAAANGTATTTTTTAAAAAAAAATGCTAAGATTCCTAAAAAAGTTGTATTAGAACCAAATGTGAAAATAGAAAATTCCCATAAAACATAGTCTAACATTTTTAAAAATGTTTAAGGTCAACCAAACGTATTTGTAACATTCTCAAAAATTATAATTTCCAAGAAATATGATTCTCAAGAATAATAAAATAATCCATTTGTCAAACGCCCCCTTAGAGTAAAATATGTTTTTGGTCCTTCACATATGCATGTATTATTAATTTCGTCCCTTACAGATTTTTTTTTTTTTTTCCAATTTCATTACTTACAATCAAATCCCCCAAAATTTTATGTGAAGGATGAAATTGATAATGCATGTATATGTGAAGAACCAAAAGCACAATTTACAAAACTTCAAAACATTCCTACTATTTGTTACTATGGTATGCTCTTTTAGCCGTTGAAGATGCAGAATGGCAGATTGTACACTCTTTTGTTAATCAATGACAATAGGGCCAGGTTACTAATACTTCAACTAGACATGTACTCAGCATATAGATTTTAAAGTTCATCAAAGTTTAAACCAGACAACTTGCTGTTCCTAGGGTTTATTCCCTCATATTGAATTTGTTCTATATTTGTGACTTGGTGTCTACTCTTCTCAATCTCATAGTGTATATGAACATATATTTAAATCTCTGATGTAAATACTCTATCTTGGGACAAAGAAAGAGAAAATGACAACAGGGTAAGAGACAATGAATAATTGTTGATTATTTATATATATGCATACAAAGTTGAGGAGTTAGGGATTTTCCCAAAAATACAACAATAAGCATAGTCGGGAATTCTTTTTCATGAAAGTACACCAATGAGCAAGAACCCTAAACTGAAGAGAAAGCCATTAGGGAAGCGTTAATGACAAGTTAACCTGAGAATGAAGCATCTTTGAACCCTAAACTGAAGAGAAAACCATGAGGGAAGTGTAAATAACAGGTTAATCTAAGCATGAAGCATCTTTGACGTAATGCAAGCAATCTTAAGCGAAATTTGTAGGACAAGTGGTTCTTTCAGGTTTTAATAAATCAACAGTGTAGTATCCTTGACATGGAGCACAAATTAAGTCTCAATTCAGCTACACATTGCTAGCACATCAATATCCTTGTCTATATCACTTGCTCCAGACAATTAACACAGGTAATCCAAGAAGCACATCTGTAGTACAATTTAATTATACTACCCTTTCAAACACAATTCACCAAAAGCAACAAATTGCCATACATCTATACCAATATTGCAAAACTAACTATAAATAAGCAATATAGAGACTTATTATTATACATCTACCGTACTAAAGAACATGTACAAAAGCTTTAAGCCCATAGAGAATATGGAAAGAGTAATAGAAACTATGCATTACAAAGAGAGAAGGATAATTTACGATTTCATAGAGCCAAGGGAAGAGGGCATGTCTCCTAGACAAAATATGAAGCATTCGTGTATCACAAAAATGGAGCTCCTTGTTGGCCTCCGGATAAGTTGTTGCAAATGTTCAACATCTGTTTCTTTCCATGCTTTTTTCTCAAAATTTATGTTTGAAAGGAAACAAAACCCAGCTACCAAGATCAGATAGTTGTGTGTATCTTTTCTGGACAAACTGTACAACTGGTCTCCAGTATTTTAAGAACTCCAAAAGGTATGGATTCCTTTGCAGGTACTTCCCCGCGATATTGCCATTGAACAGAGAACAGCATGGACCAAAATAAATTATGCAATAGCCACTGTTCCACATAAATAGACATGAAAATATATAACTGCAACAATCAGAACATAAGGATATCTAATATTAGATGAAATTGATCCAAAGATGAAATAAAAAATGAACTAATTAATACGATGGTGGTACTTCCTAGCAACTTTCTATTGGATGTCAGTTTACCTGGTAAAATCATAAGATCAAACAGGTTTTGTAGACTCTCCAATCAGCTCTCTTCTTACAAGCTCCAGAATCTCGATAATCTGCAAAACCAAGGCCGATTATTGGACACATTCTTACTGGGACTCGCAAAGATATTTTATACATGAATATAAGTTACAGATAACAATTGACATTCTTCAGGAAGGAAAGGGGCTACAATTACATTTTGGCCAGTCACATGGTGTAAATCAAAGATAGTTCCTAATTCTTCTTGGAAGTAACATTTCAAAACCCCTCATAGGACACTTCAAACAGTAGAATGTGTATATAGAACTTAATCTGTAGATATCTTACATTATAGACTTCTCCATATTGATATTAGTTAGGATTAACATTAAGAATATTTTCCACAAAGGAAATCTTAATATCTTTTTTTTAAAAAAATAAGTAAAGGAGGGTCATTATTGGTCCTAACATTTCTATTGGAGGTTTCCTTTTGAAGATGTAATTAACGATTGAATTTAGTACACCTGGGAGAAGGAGCCCAACTATGTTTTCTTTAAAAATTTAGAATTGATGTGTATCATTGCCAATGTCAATGAGACATGCCATGGTATCAACATGCAATTTAGATCTGAAATTAAGTGAACATCCACACATGCAGCTACAATTAAGAAGTGCAGACTCTTATCCTCCAGTACAGTTGAAAATATTAAAGAGATTTGAGATTTCTTTGGGCGTTGGGGGCGGGGGGACATGTGCCCTATTTAGAGAGTGCAGGGGCTTTAAACCCTTGATACCAGTTCTAAGCTTGGTTGGCCAAAATGTGTACAGCTTTATAGAGCCCTCAGATTCGGCCAGTGATGTTTCAGTGCAGTGCAGCAGGCCGCTGAATGGGTAATCTAGATGTCTAGCATCTGGATTTTTTATACATAGAATCACCCCCACAAAACTTCCTCCTTCTAAAAAGATGGAGTATACGTATCAAAATGAAAGACAGAAAGACTGGTTTCAGTTGAAAAATGGGGGCTATACATTGAAGAAATATCATGACCAAGTATTGTTCCCTTACCTAGTTCCATCAGCACACATACAGATATGTTCAGTTACAACTTTTGAGTAAATAAAATACAATACCATGTTGCAGTGATTAATACAGACACCACTACAGGCAATCAAATAAACCATGGAAACTTTCAGCCGCTTATGCTGCACTATGAGGACACTATCCTAATATAATGCTCTTAGGAACATACTGCAAGGTCCAAGCTACGTTTACAAGAAGTTAAGTTGTGAACACAATGGTTCAAATATCCACCATGAGTTGCACCTTTAAGGAGCTTAAAGCAATTAAGGGAACAAGTCCATAGAGGATTTCTCATTTAAACAAAATTGAGATTAGCCACAAAAAATAATTTTCAACTTAAGATCTAGTTTGTCAGTTTATGCCCAACTTTAGGGGCAAATTACATTTTAAATCTTTAACTTAAAGTTGATAAATGACATAAATAACAGGAAAAAAGAAAAGCCTACAGTCACTATTCTTTCCCACACAATCCTCTGTTCTGATATTTGTCGTGTTACACAAGATAGAGACCAAATTTTATTCTTTTGAAAAATAAGAATCACTGCAAAGTGCAAACAAGATATTGTGATTTGCACCTTCCCATCTTTTTTTTTTTTTTTTTTTTTTTTTNTTTTTATCTGGATGAAAATATCTTTTTCCACCAAATCAATATATATGATAAGTTCAATCATAAAACAGATTTTGACAAATTGAATATGTCATGTGCCAAATTTCACAAATCAATCCACATGTTTCCATGCCAAAGAACTTTAAAACTTAGCAACTGCAGGTAAGTCTTTAGACAGTACTGTCATAGCACAACAGTCATTTGATGTTTTGATTCAGTAATGCATGCTCATAGTTGATAGTCTAATGATACACCATTACCATGGAAATTCTAGCAGTAACGCCTTTTCTGTCTTTCTTTTTCTTTGCATTTCTTTAAGCTAAATGAAGATAATACTTAACTTGAATCACCATTAGCTGGATGAAGGATAGAAGATGAATTCAGTAATTATAAGTAAGATTATCCTGGAACTGTGTTTCTATTATGAGCTAGAACTAAAGAAAAATATCATAGAAAAATAAATATTTAGCAGTGTTGACAGCAACCAGATGAAGCTAACAATAAACTGGTGTCAGTTGAAAAGCAGTACCAATAAATATGATTTCCAGAGACATTAAACAGGGCAATAAAAAAATTAATATAAAATTCATGAAATGTCGGTTATGATTTTTCAAATCTCCCAAAGCCAAAAGACAAAATTTTGGCAGTTTTCAACAGTTTTATGTCAAGCAACCATTGCCTTGGTACAGGTCCAAAATAGTTGTCCATCCAGAAAGAGAAATAATCAGCAAGAGAAAAAGACTATATAATAATATCAGTGACATTGGCCTTAAACACAGTCTTCACATACTCTACAAAAATTAAAGTAGCATGCAGAAAGGGGAAGGTTCTTACCCTGGGGTAATGCCGCAATATGGGTGAATAGTGATCAAGTTTTTTGTATATCTCTTCAAGGAGGCTACGAAGAGTATCTACTTCATCCGCCAAAAGATCAACCTGAAATGTCAGTGTAGTATCCAATATAAGCACCATGGGTTGAACATATATTAGGTCATCATCAGAATTTATGGATTAAAATGAAAAATTATATAATGAAAATGAAGTAGTGTTCTCCAAGTAAGTTTTTAGATATTTTTCAAGTTCAGTATCAAACTGAATTTCATGATTATATTAATCTGAGACAAAGGCCTTTGCTTTATTATCTACCTTTTTCATTTCTTTCCAAATTTTCAATAATCATGACCTAATCACAATTCAGAAAAGTTAATAATTCTGTGGATTGGAAACTCACTACTTATCATAAATGACATCTGATAGTTAGGTCCAAAATATGTTTCGCAATAGTATCCTATAATTCCCATATATCAATGAAAACACAGAACTTATCTCTAAGGCATGTGTGTACTCTTTTTTTTTTTTGCCCATGAATGCGTGTACATATCTATGTATTGTGTGTGTGTAAATAATGAACACATTTGTTTTCTTCCTGGCAGAGCCTACCTAACGAACGTGTAAGTAATGTAGATTATCATCAATAACCTACTTCTGATACTAAAGCCAAATAAAGCCTTATCCTTTAGCAGTTTAGAAACCCACAAACACTTGTATTAGCATTGCTCAATGGCTTAGAAAAGGTGAGATAGGGGGAGATGAGGAAGCACTTATTAACATCGAAGGAGCTGTTCACGTTTAATTCCAGTGGATTTAGAAGGAGGGTAAAACTTTGGCCAGATGTGCAATGTTTACTGAAATTTTAATGCATATAAATATAGNCTTCTGATACTTGAGCCAAATAAAGCCTTATCCTTTAGCAGTTTAGAAACCCACAAACACTTGTATTAGCATTGCTCAATGGCTTAGAAAAGGTGAGATAGGGGGAGATGAGGAAGCACTTATTAACATCGAAGGAGCTGTTCACGTTTAATTCCAGTGGATTTAGAAGGAGGGTAAAACTTTGGCCAGATGTGCAATGTTTACTGAAATTTTAATGCATATAAATATAGAGGAACAGTAGAATCTTCAATAATCATTTATTTTCCATCAGATGTACATTGGGATACGATAGTTAACTTGACTCACTTTAGTCCTCAGTTCAAGCTATTTGAATTGGACTTTCTACTAAAATATAAGCAAAAAAACAGTTTTGGTCCTCCATATATGCATCAATTTTATAATATAGTCCACATACAGAAATCTTTTCAATCAAGCACCGAAAAGATTTAATTTATCCGAATGCACTCCCTCTGTCCACACATTACTCAGCTTGTTGAAGATATAGATAGTGATGTGTAACATGAAATATGACATGATTACATCGTAATATCTCATCCTCTATTGTATACTTTTCTCTCTTCAATAAATTTCTCACTTTATCAACCCCCCCCCCCCCCCCCCCCCCCCCCCCCCCCCCCCCCCCACCCAAACACACATAAGAATTTCATTTCATAGGACACATTTTTAAACATTACTGTATAAAGTGGACAGAATCGAAGACATGATAATGACTATTGTAAGCATATTAGAGGAAATATTGACTTATTGCCAATGCTTTAGCCACCCAAAAGAATAACTTAAATCTTATCTCTATGCTAACAAAATTGAATGCTTATATTTCATAGTCACATGAGATTACAAAAATTTTATATCAAAATATTGAATGAATATTATTTCATTGACCATTCAGCTTGCATGCATAGGCCCCAATTCATACTTAAGTTAAAATATCAACCACTACTTTTAACTCTTGTGATGTAAAACAAATGGCATAGCATAAAATTAGCCCAAAAAGGCTATCAAGAAGCAAAACATAAAAAAATGAAAAAGAAATGGGAAACAGTACGTTATCGAGGATGCAGTGGTGATAATTATGCTGACTGTATTAATTCTTGAGTATTGTAATCTTGAAATTAGCGTTTGTAATTAGGGATAGGGTTTAATTATTGGTGATTTGAAAATTTAGGGTTCATTCATTTGGATCTTAGGATTTTTATTACATATCTTGGACTAGGATTATATGAGGATTAAGTTTAGATAACTTGCTCTACAAAGATTATGATTATATACGTTGCCTATAAATAAAGCTTTTCATCTCAGGATTTTCAGTCTTGCTATTGGAATTGATTAAAAAAGATATTTCAGAATTGTTCTTGGTTTCCATTCTTCTGCATCAGAATGTCAATGATATACTCTCTCTCTATCAATGAATAAGTACATGGAATTGATTAATAAATGTGATGTTTCTGATTACATACCTCTGCTTCAGCCTTCTCAAGGTCAGAACATCTTGTTTCTAGCCTCTGCTTGTACAGCAATCCAGTGGTTTTAAGTATATTGGCTTTGTTAATAAGGCAATGGAACACAGAACTCATGCTCTCAAGTCTGGTAACAAAATTAAAAAAAATGAATTGGTTCAGGTCATAATTTTCAGAAGAATTTCCAACTGAATTTGAAAATATAAAATGAATGATAAGTTCTTGTTACAGAGAATGGAAATTAGCGGAGCATCAGATGGAAAATGGCAATAACGTATGGTATTGTCTCATTCAAAATTTCAAAGTATGATGTAAAGGATTGACACATCAGAAGTGTAGTGGAATATTAAAATAAAAATAAAAAGAAAATCGTAAAAATGCCTCCAATGAAGTGGAGCAAACTCCCAAGATAATTTTGTACAATTAACATATTCGTGCTCATCAAATTTGCTCAGATATTTCTGCAAAACATTAAGTATCATTGTGATTGTTAGATTGTTTTAGGCAGTCCAAAATCTATTATTCAGTTAGTCCTGGTTCTGTGTCAGTTCAGTTAATTAATAGATAGATTAAATTATTCTTGGTTCAAATAATCTTCTAGACTAGGATGTATTTATCAAAAAGAAAAAGTCAGCTGTAAGTCATTAAATGTGTAACCTAAGACCCCTCCCCTAAAAGAATAAATAAAAAAAGAGCAACTTAAGAGCCAAGAGGTCCTTACATGCATTTTCAGATGCAAGGATAAAGTGTTCTGTTCCCTAATTGTTCTCAATTTGTTTCCAGTAAATCTGCAAAACTAGGACCAAATTCCTGAGCTAATAGACCTGACTAAAAAGGCAAGTGACTTCTTAATGTAAACCCATTTAAACCTATTCACCTACCTCTTGATCAAAAGAACCAAGTTTAAAATTCCTGATCTGAGTTTAGTTATTAACAAGCTGGTAAGTAGAGCTTGAAGCGTTTACAGTTAACAAGGCCAAGTTAAAATCAAAACGATTTTTGGTATATATACATAGACAGCTTGCAGAAGAATTTAAAGATATTTTTGTCACAAGAAAGGATGAATATTTATATGCAGCATACACTCATAAATTAAATGGATTAAAAATGGCTGTTCAGAAATAAAAATAATTAAGTTCCTCAAACTATTCCTTCAAACAATACATACACATCACATTCAGAATAATACCAAGGCAAACACATTATTAAATAAAAAGAACATATCATAAAATAAGATTCTCTAGGTTAAGTATGCTTGATGAACTTGTTAGTTCATAGAAGCTTTTAGAGTTTATGATTGCAGGAAGTCTATGAAAAACGGTAAAAGAACCGAGAAGCAACCATACAAACAGTAGTTAACAACAAATTCATGTGGCATTGTACTAAAAAAAGAGGGCATTTAACAAATTATTTTTCTATTAGATAAAAGAGGCATTAACAGAATTATTGTATACCTCAAACAATTTCTTGAAATATCTTTATTCACTCTAGATTCAAAACCAGAAACTGCCGTCAATAATTCATGGACAAGAACAATTGTTGATTCCATTTGCTTCCTCGTCTCCATTTCTCTTGCTTCAATCTGCATTAATGCATCCTGTTTCTCTTGTGTAACAGCATTAAGCACTTCTTCAATTTCTCTAAGCTCCTTTGTTCTTTGTTCAAGGTTTTGATGTAACTCGTACATTTCCTCTTTATATTGTTCAACTTCCTTCAATGCCTCAACCAAGTTGCCCTTAGTGACATCCAACTCTTTGTTGTTCTCTGAAATTACTTTCTGTTGCCGAACTGTCTTAGCTCTCAAACTGTTAAGCACTTCAGAGGCTAACTCCATCTTACTCTTCTGTTCTATCAATGCATCTCCTACTTCCTGTGCTACCTTCTCCTTTTCTTCCAACTTTGACGTCAGCATGAGCATTTCTTGTTTTAGTTTCTCTTTCTCAGCAGCTTCCAGTCTTAGTGCTTCTTTGTTTTTAAATGATTCCCTTTCCAGATTAACTCGAATATGATTTTCATTAACATATTGCTTGTTCAAGCTTCTAAGTTTCTCCTCAGCATCCATCAAAGTTTCTTTAAATATAACATCCAAGAGCCCTAGCCTGATAACAGACTCCATATCTGCATCCTCAATTTCAGACTTGCTAGAAGGTTGAACCCCATGCCCAGCTTCTTTGAATATAATTTCATACATTTCTTCCATGAGAGTATGCTTCAGATGTGATTCTTCAGCAATGCATCTGAATTCACCCGTAATCTCTTCAAGAAGACATTTATATACATCTTGAACAACTGAAAATTCAGCATGTGAATCTCCTATATCACACTCAAGCTTCTGAATCCTTTGAAACAATTTTTTCTCTTTCAGTTGTTGTTGCAATAATTTCTCCACTGCATCAGAAAGCTGTGATGAAAGACTCTTAAATTCCTTTTTCTTATCCATAAGTGTGTTCCTGAGTTGGTGATTCTCGGAAAGTAGGGATTCCAACCTATCCTTCAAAGTGCTAAGGGACTCAATGTTTTCATTGAACGGATGCACTTTCTCGTTTCCAACAAGGATGTTATCTAATTTTGAAATGAAATCAGGGATTTTTTTTCTCAGCATATCAAACTCCTTATCCTTCTTCAATGGCAATGAAGGACCTCGTTCTCTCAGCAGTTCCCGCCTAAGGCGGAAATTTTCTTCAGTCATCTCTTGCACTTGAGATTCATGGTTTCTTCTCATCTTAGTTATCTCAGAATTATAACGTGCGACCAATTCCTCTCTAGACAAATGCTTTAGTGAAACAGGATCCAAATTCTCAGGTTTGTTATCCTTTGAGTCCTCATGATTGCCATTTCCTTCCACAGTTGAAGGTGATAAGTGATTTGTTGAAAGCCTGCAATGGAAATGGTCAGTCCTCTTATTGTTACACCATTCGTCACCATTCTCCAAGGAACTATGAGAAATAAGCTGCACATTTTCGGAAATAGAAATTGTTTTAGAAATTGAATCCAATTCCTGACGCAAGCTTGAGATCTCTTTAAGTTTGTCAAACCAATTTCCACTTTCAGAGTCATAAATTTGAGTATTTTGGTCCCATAGTTTCTGCTCAAACTCTTGCTGCAAACTCCTGATACAATTGCCAATCACCATCCCTTCAATTTCCGATCGAAATTCCTGCACCTGCTGCCATTCAGAAAATGATTTATTCGATAACTGAGCCATAACTTCCATCCTTCTGCAGAAACTGTCTAGATTATCTTTTAGACTTTCAAAAGTTTTATCAACATAAATCCATCTTTCAGGGGCCTTCTCTGGCAAAATACCACCTAATCCTACCAACTCAGAACCCGAACTAATTCTTCTGATGGAACCAACCCCCCTTATTTTATTTATTTCTTTCTTGAGCTGCTTCAACTGCTCATTAGCTGCAATTCTAAAACTTTCCACATACCCTATCAGTCTATCTTGCTCTACCCCAGTACCAGCAGCTCCACGAGGTTCATTGTAAACTACTGGAGTTCTAGTTTCATCATCACCTACATGGTAAATATGTAGCATTTCCTTTAGCCCAACCACCTCCAATTCTTTCTTAGCAATTCTCTCAGCTGCCTCTTGTTCAATAGCAATAACCATGCCCTTAATGACAGAGTCATTCACCATCCTAGAGATGGTCAACCGTCCATCAATGTCATCCAAATAAGCATCCAAATCACCCATAATGATATCAATCGGAATCTCATCACCAACCCGCTCACTATTATCCATAATGGTAAGAACTGTACAAAATATATTGCCTCGTCCTAGATAAGTATCAGCAGTTTATGGCCATTTGAACACGAAGTCAAAACCAGTAACACTGCAAAAGTTAGAAGAAAACATAAGAGAAATCATTGACAGACTAAGAGAGGATCTAAACAAAGAAATATAATGGCATTATTGAACCCACTAAAATACCCCTTATGTGTAATATACAATTCCCAACAATAAAAAGCAAATTAAAAGCAAAGGGTCTATTTGATTGCTGAAAAAGTATGTAAAAATGAAAGAATAATAAATATTCACTCCTGTACCATTCACTTCCAAAACAGTTGAATTGGGATTCAATTCAGTTGAGCAAACTCGTTAAAGTTTTCAAACTCTTAGCTATTTCTGGAAATGAAACGAACCCAGAAGCTCATATGCAAGGTGAATTGAAAATCAAGCTTCAAGCGAGTCTATGCAGATTAGTTCATGCTCCAATGCTGGTTTTAGCTTCAACAATAACTTCAAACACAAAAGCAGAAGCACTAAAAAAAAATAAAAAAAAAGGCTCAACAAGAACNAAAAAAAAAAAAAAAAAGGTTCAACAAGAACAGAACTTACAGGCCTGAATCCTCACATCACATATGAATTTTAACTTTGGAACAGTGAAAAAGTGCCTGAAAATCCCAAGACGACCGTTGAAAATTTTGAAACAGCTTTGTGGACGAAAGTCTCTGTGAATTCTCGTACTGGTTTTTAGGGTTTAGCAGCACCGAAAAAGGTTGGAGATGATTTGGTGGGAGCGGGAGAGAAATGGAACAAATAGACCCTAGTGGTTCATCTATTTACGAAAGGCCATTGTGGATACTACGTATTATATAATTATTAAATAAGAAACAGAATTGTATTATATAGCCATTTTGTTTGTATTAGGCTTTCATTTTGTCAGATTCCATCAAAGAAAGGTTTTTTTTTTTTTTTTTTTTTTTTTTTTTTTTTTTTTNAGTTTTAAGCTGAAAAAAAAAAATGGAAAGTGATAGTTCTGGTGAAGAATTCCATAGAATGGTTAGCTTCATCCTTATCTGTTTGTTTTGAAGAACATTCAAAAATTTAGAATTTCACATATTTTCTGAAACTTTTTGAAATTAACTTCCATTTATCATTATTGAAAATATACAATTCTCAGTTCAAAAGAGTAAATTATGATATTGGAATACATAGCTTGTGTGTTATTTTTATTTTTATTTAGTTTATTATTTTGAGTTGTTAGAATTTAGTATAAAAAGACTCAATAGAAATATCTTTTAAGTAGGTGTTTATCACAAGTATAAAATGACCAAAATATTCATCGTCATGTTATTATTTCATTTGTACATATAGTTGTTTCATTTATATTGAACATAATAACTATATATATAAATAAAATAATTACATAATTTACACATAATAATCATATATAACAAAAAGATATTTTTTAGTAATTTTTTTAGTGTAACAAATACCTAATTAAAAAATATTTTTTTTGTACCATTGATTCTTTTATATCAAATTTTAGCACAATAATAATTTTTTTTTTATATATGTGGGAAATGTGAGTTTGAAGAAATTATGAGAGAAATTGTCCCAGCCAATAAAAGTTAATCAATAGAATTGATATTGAGATGTATTGACATAGAGGCTCTTAAATTAGATTTTTATTAGTGATCTCTTATTGCCTATTGGTAACATCTATGAGAGTTGGAATAATCTATTTATCTCTTAAGTTTTTATCTTATCTAGAGATAGAGAAAAAGTTGTTGTATATTGTTAATAATATGTAAACTTGTATCATACAACCAAAAATACACAATATTATTAGTTTAAAAATCTTTTAAAAAAGTTTAAGATCCTAAATTTTAATTTTTATTCTTATATCATTAACTAAAAAAATTAACTCTATTTATTTAATACCAACATAAATAAAAATAAATAATTTATGAAAAATGAGCTTTACTTTATTTTTTTCTACTATAATAAGCCACTGAATGAAGGACAATTTATTGCTCTCTTATAAATTGATAAATTATTTTTACATATACAAAAAATTCAGTGTAAATATAATTGAAGTGAAGTGATCCAATCAAATTTAACATCTTATGTGTTTACCAAAAAAGTTTAATATATCATGAGCTTTGTGCATTAAAAAAATATTTTACACATGCCAAAAATAACCCTTATTTTATAAAATTGAGAATTTTCTAACCTACCAATTTTACCCTTGAGCACAAGCAAATCAATAGTTTATTTAGCAATCATGGCCATCATGATGATCAAGTTTTTTCCTTTTTGACTTCTCTTTTAATTATTATATTTCAGGCCTACACAACATATGGCCCACTAAACACATAAGCTTTCATGGTGCTAAAGCTTTTGCCTGAGGATACTCTTTTTCTTTTCTTTCATCTCATAAAGTAAATGGCATCTAATCTACTTTTATTTGCTTTAAGGCATAAACTCCTTTCTTAGACATTAAGGACTTAGTACAAGCAAGAAAGCACCTAAGAGGGCACGTTAGTAATTTTGGCCTCTTTCCTTTGCCAATTGCGATCTAATTGTAAAGAGTGTCCCTCCTAAAAGGACTAAAATGAATAGTAATAATATATGTGAGATTAAAATATTAAAACCCAGTGATAACACATACCACATACAGACACATAAATAGACACTGTTTTTCTGTTAACTAAAGACAATAACGGTAACAGCCACAGAAAAAACAAAAAAAAAAAAAAGAAGGCGCGCTATCACATGATTACCTTTGCTTAATTTTTACCATATACGTTTTTGAGTCAGTTTTTGTATTGAGGTTAAGTTTTTTTTAAGGTGATCTTAAGAGTATACTTTTAACATCAGTTTAGTGTTTTTAGAGGAAAATTTTTTTGGGTGTAAGCCCCTAAATTTGAACATTAGATGAACCTTAAATAGATATTTGAATATGCATATTTTTAAATACGTAGTTTTTATTTTTATTTTTTTAGTTACCTGAGATATAAAAGTTTAAACATTTAAGCTCTTACAAACTACTCAAATGTTTTATTATTAGATCTTATACCCAAATAATGTTAGCTTTTGTTATATTATGATAGTTTACAAGAGATTATGAGTTTAACTCTCCTTGATAAAAAAAAAAAAGGAAAAATCTTTAAAACCCCTTCAACTATGCTCTTGTTGCACTTTACCCCCCATGCTTTAAAAACGTAGGAAAGACCTCATTGAACTTTCAAAATGTGCACTTTACCCCCCGACCCTGACGTCCGTCCATTAATGTGCACATAATGTGATTAATCTGGGCCATAATGTAATTTTATAGGAGTATAAATGAAAATAAATTTATAAAAAGTAGGATTAAAAAGTAATATTTAAAGAGTTTTGGGGTCAAATTATAATTTTCAAATTCCTTCTTCCGTCCATTAATGGACGGACGTTAGGGTCGTGGGGTAAAGTGCACATTTTGAAAGTTTCCTACGTTTTTTAAGCATGGAGGGTAAAGTGCAATAAGAGCATAGTTCAAGGGAATTTTTAGGACTTTTCCAAAAAATATTGTGACTAGCTTTTGTGGGTGAAAAAGACATAAAGCAGCTTAGGGAGAGGTTTTTTTTTTTTTTTTTTTTTTGAGTTAGATGGCCATTTGGCCAAAGCTATCATTTTATAGCTGAAATGGATTGAACTTGAAAAAAAGGAGTGAGAGATAGCCTTTAAAGCAAGAGGCGGCTCCATTGAGCTAAAGCCTCTCCTAGCTTAGGGAGAGGTTGAGTTGATCTCATTATCTAACTTCTATAAAACTATTGGCATAACTTTTGGGAGGTTGACATGGAATCCAAAGTTTTAAAGATAATTATATTAACTTCTCTCAAAGACATCTTTTTTTTAAAAAAAAATATTTAGTTACAAATTTCTTTTGCTACAAAATATTATTGGTCAATTACAAAGACATCCTCTTTTATTTTAAATTTAGTATTTAGTATGACAATTTTTTTTATTTTAATTTTAACGGTAAAAGAGTATTATTGATCAATTTTTGAGTATCGATGTTAAGTCTCTCACCACGCAATCTTAAAAACGCATCTTCCATATTGACATGGCATTAAGGAGAAAAACTCCACTTAGTGCTAACAAATCTTATTTGATACAAAATATTATAGGTCATCAATATTTTTTTTAAGCCTTAATCTCCTCTTAAAATTGCATTACAAGAAACGCTTGTGTAATTTCTAAAACAAGAAGAGTGATTTTATTATTTATTATTGTTTATTAAATAAAGACAAAGAAGACAATGTCACCTCTTCAATTTGGGTGACAGTGGCACCAAAGCCACATCTTAACTCTCTTGATTTTTGAGGTTCTCAAACCAGCCCTCAGTTTCTTAAACTTGTATCATACAACCAAAAATACACAATATTACTAGTCTAAAAATCTTTTAAAACAGTTTAAGATCCTAAATTTTAATTTTTTATTGTTATATCACTAGCTAAAAATTTAATTCTATTTATTTAATAGCAACATAAATAAAAATAAAAAATAATTTATGAAAAATGAGCTTTGCTTTATTTTTTCTACTATAATAAGGACAATTTATTGCTCTCTTATAATTTGAGAAATTATTTTTACATACTAAAAATTCTGTGTAAATATAATTGAAGTTAAGTGATCTAATCAAAAAAGTTTAATATATCATGTGCTTTGTGCATAAAAAAATATATTTTACACATGCCAAAAATAACCCTTATTTTATAAAATTAAATTGTTTTGACGTACCAATTTTACCCTTGAGCACAAGCAAATCAATAGCAATCATGACCTTCATGATGATCAAGTTTCTTCCTTTTTGACTTCTCTTTTAATTATTATATTTCACGCCTACACAACACATAAGCTTTCATGGTGCTAAAGCTTTTGCATGAGGATACTCTTTTACTTTTCTTTTTGACTTTCAGGTGCAATGCTTTAGCCCCTGAAAGTGATGTTTGAAATATTTTTGCTGGTCTTTGCAGCTTTAACAAGTTTATTGATTTTTAAAAGATTGACATTACAGATGAAAAAAGAAAAAGTATAAATAATAAAAAATTTGACTAATTAAAATTTACAAAGACTGTCTAATTTTATTAAACAAAACTACATCGTTTCTAATAACCTCGGTGCCCTTTAGAGTGACATGGATGTGTTGTGTTTTAGGGCAGATGGTGATTGCTTTGGAGACACGTAGGCATTGGT
Source organism: Cercis canadensis (assembly GCA_003255065.1). Classification (NCBI taxonomy): domain Eukaryota; kingdom Viridiplantae; phylum Streptophyta; class Magnoliopsida; order Fabales; family Fabaceae; genus Cercis; species Cercis canadensis. The sequence continues at coordinate 103,711 of QAOA01002721.1, forward strand.
AGGTGGTACTGGTGCTCAAAAACAAGAAGTGTACCACTATAAGAAAAATCGTTTCTATTTCACGAAATAAATTAGTGAGAAAAGAGTGAAAATTTAGTGATAAAGGCCCTTCTCATAAATTTTGTGATGTGAGAAAAAGTGGGTGTGACAAACTAACAAACTGAGTTTGTCAAGCAAAATATCGTCAATGAGAAATTTCTCACAAATTTGTTCTGTGAGAAATATCTGTGAACTCTCACGATAAACTTGTAGGTTTTCTCACATAAATTATCCGTCACGAACTTTGTTTTGAGAAAAAGCTAGAGACAAGTTACAAAATTTTCATTGTCCGTGACAAAATCTCATTTTTTCAATGAGAAGTTCTCAAGGATTTTTTGTCTGTGAAAAAAATGCTTTTTTTTTTGTAGTGTACGTGTTATGCTGTGAGAATAGGTTTAATGTGGAGAAGGTCTCCAATGTGTAACACAATATTTCTCTATTTGTTGAATATAATTAAGATGCTCCTTCATTTTCTTAAGCATACATTCCATTCCACTCGGATAGGATTCTGATTTCTAAACAAAAGGGAAAATGACTCTTAATATCTCATGTCAACTTTATACAGAATAATAGGGAAAGAAAAAGAAACGAAATTGGCTAATCCTTCATATTTAAGCATTTTCGCTTGAATAAAGCAATTAATTAGATCAAGACGAAATAACATATGGGAGTGATTTGATTTTATATATTTATATTTTAAAAACAATTAAATGGAGCATCTACCAAATTTAACAAAATGACATTAGCTTTTATACAAGGAAAAATAAAATATAAGCAAGCAAGAAGAAAAAAAAAAAGGTGGGTTTAGTTGAAAATATAATCTATTATTTTCTTGTCTTATACATATAGTTTCTTTTTAATTCTTTTTGGTAAACTTCAAAAATGATTTTTTTAACAAAAAAGAGACAGCAAAAATAATATAATTTAGTAATGGTCAATTTACACAAACCTAAATTTTTATATTTGGAAATATCTATATTTTTTTTGTAAATCATAAATATGCTTTTACCTAAGTGTTGTGGTTGAATTTTGAGTAATCTTTTTGTATATTGGTGAAAATTCATAAATTACATACAAACTGATTCAATAAGTATCGGAAGGTACTCAATTATTGTTCATCATAATAAATATAATTCTCTTGGGCCCTTATGATTATGATTATTTTGGAAATCTTTGTTTTCCATATGTTTGTCAAAACCATTGGCTAGAATTCAATTTCATATTCTTTTTCGTCTTGCTTGCTTATATTTTATTTTTCCTCTTGAAAGTTGATGTTATTTTGTTAAACTTAGTAAATACTCCATTTAATTATTTTTAGAATAAAATAAAATCACTCTCATATGTTATTTTGTCTTGATCTAATTAATTACTTTATTCAAGCGAAAATGCTTAAATATGAAGGATTAGCCAATTTTGTTTCTTTTTCTTTCCCCATTCTATAGTATAAAGTTGACATGAGATATTAAAGAGTCATTTTTCCTTTTGTTTAGAAATCATAATCCTATCCAAGTAGAATGAAATATATGCCTAAGAAAATGGAGGAGCATCTTAATTATATTTAATAAAGAGAGAAATATTGTGTTACACATTGGATTCCTTGTCCATGTTAAACTTGCTCTCACCAATACCAAAGCTTACCTGTCTCCAAAGCAATCACCTTCTGCCCTAAAACACAACACAGCCTCACTGTAAAGAGCATCAAAAAAGATTTCAAACTTCATTTTCAATAGAGTGTACCATAACACTCCCTAAAATAAATGGCATCTAATCTACTTTTATTTGCTATCTGTCAATCTCTAGCTTGATTGACGGTGGCATAAATTCCTTTGTTAGATCTTAAGAACTTACAAGCAAGAAAGCATCAAAGAGGGCACTTTAGTAATTTTGGCCTCTTTCCTTTGCCAATTGCGAGAGTGTCCCTCATAAGAGGGTAATAATATATGTGACATTAAAATATTAAAACCCAGTGATACCACATACAGACATATAAGTAGACACTGTTTTTCTATTAACTAAAGGCAATATTAAAGTGTGCTATCACATGATTACCTTTGCTTAATTTTTGCCATATTAAAGTGGCACTCAAAGTATAAAAAGAAACTTTTTTTTTTTTTTCAATTGAGATATTTTTGAGTCAGTTTTTGTATCGAGACTAAGTTTTTTTTTAGGTAATCTTGAGAGTATATCTTTAATATCAGTTTGGTGTTTTTAGAGGAAATTTTTTTTAGAAGTAGACCCATGAATTTGAACATTAGATGAACGTTAAATAGATATTTTTGTATGTATATTCTTAAATACGTAGTTTTTCTCAGTTACATAAGATACAAAAGTTTAAACATTTAACCTTTTACAAACTACTCAAATATTTTATTATTAGATCATATACNATTTTTGTATGTATATTCTTAAATACGTAGTTTTTCTCAGTTACATGAGATACAAAAGTTTAAACATTTAACCTCTTACAAACTACTCAAATATTTTATTATTAGATCATATACCCAAATAATTTGTTTTTGTTATATTATGATTGTTTGTAAGAGGTTATGAGTTTAATTCTCCTTAATAAAAAATAATGTGACTAGCTTTTGAGGGGAAAAGGTTATGGACCTGCCTATATAAACCAAGCCAGCAACACATAGCCTTGTCACTCAATCCAAGCAATAACTCATTTTCTCTGTGTACGCTGTTCAAAGTTTGAGCTAAAATGGGTCTCTTCTCTTTTCTCAAATTTTGTGCAGTTGTTCTTCCTGCTTTGGTCCAGCTGATAGTAATGTTTTCTTGCAAATGATCCCACGCTTGAAGCAATGGAGGATCCACAATACATAGTAACGTGAAGGCTTATGAAGTTATTAAGATTCTCTAATCTCATTAATTTGTTGTGCTGAAATGAATGAAATTTAGATCGCCTTCTTTTTTACAATTCTCTATATGTGTGTCTGTGTGTGTGTTTGTATGGATTATAAATGAGAAAATGTGGTTCCCTTGATTTCCTTTTCTTGTTTTCTCTCTCTAACCATCTTTGATTATCAATGATATTACAGGTTAATACTACTACTTGCTAGGTAGGCTAATGGTGATTTATTTAAAGACCAATTATATGCAAGTTGTTATACATTTCAATAAAAAAGATAAAAAATTTACCTTTAATTTTTAAGCATTCAAATTGAAAGTCCCATACCTTTAAATGGGTGTCCAAAAATAAAAAAAATTAAGTTCCTCAAACTATTCCTTTAAAAAATACATACACATCATGAGAGTTACAGGAAATATTCTTAGATGATGGTGAATAGGAGTTTTCAAAACTTTTAAGTTAATTTGATTTTAAACAAAAACTTGTTCAAAGATCAAAATAGCAGAAGAACTAGTTCTTGAACAGAATAGAGATAAACAGAAAAATTAAACCAAGCTTAATCAAGAAATAGCATATTCAGAACAACTCAGAAAATCAAACTGAAGCATCATAAGCAAAGATAAATTTCAAATATGCATATAAGATCAAAATCATAAGAGATGAGTAGAGAAGATATTAGCCAAATAGTTTATAGTGGTTCGGCACTAACGCTTATATCCACTTCTCCTAAAGCTTGACGTTCCACTATAATCGAGTTTATTTTTCTAAGTTTCTACAAGTTTTACAAATATGGTTTTTCTTCAAAGCTCGCCATAAACTTTCCCCTTCTCGCGTAACTGCCAGAAGTCACTCACACATATTTCTTTCACATAAATTTGAGTACAAAAATCCCATTCAAGAATGAATCCCCATGAAAACAAGCTCTCTCTCAATCAAAGGAAATATTAAAGCTAATTGTACTAAAGTAAAAGAAGATAATTTTTGAAGTACGAATGCCCAGAGAATAAGCCTTCTACTTTCTCTCACTAACTCATCTCTCTCTCTCTTTCTTTCTTGCTTGAATTCTGAACTCTTGAGTCTCACTCTTAAGATGCAAGATGCCTTCACCTAAAGAACCACCAGGTAACCTCTTATCTAGAGTTGTCAAATTGGGTTAGGCTTGTCGGGTTGGCCCAACTCGCTATTCAAATGTGGTGGGTTGGGTTTAGATAATTTAGACTTGTTTAGAAGCGGGTCAATTGAGCCCATCTCGTTTGGATTACGGGGTTGGGTGGGTTAGCCCGTTGTATTTATTAACAAAAAAAAAAACCAAAATCCCCAATTTCATTTCTCATATAGATATAGTCATGTAGATATAGTATTTTATTCTCATATGTCTCTATCCTTTATTTTTTCTTGATAATGTTGCTGAATTTTTTTTTATTTCTTCAAAATGTTGTTAATTAAATGTAATGAAGATTTCTAAATGAAATTTCTTTTCTTGATTAGATAAATCATGGACTCTGTGACTATGAATGAAAGTATTAATTTGGATGATGATGAACTGAAAATTATTATGAATGAATTTATTTTAAATGTTTCAATTGATGTATGGTGTTTTTTTTTGGGCTTACTCGCCTAACCAACAACCCGCTAAAATGGCAGGCCAGCTCGTCCGCCTCGTTTGGTGGCGGGTTGAGGCAGGGTAGGGCGGCCCGGTCCATATTGACATCTCTACTCTTATCCCAAGGACAACTGTCATCCACACTACCAAAGGAAATCCCACTTGCATTATCCTTTTGTCTTTTAGTGAAAAATATCTCTTACTTTTTCCCTTAAAATGTGGATCTTGCAATGACACTTCTACGAGGAAATTTCCTCATTTTGCATAGCAAATTTCTTGATAGGACTAAAGAATTCTCGAATCTTTTAGATTCTTCAAAAATCCTTCTCCACATCAGCAAATACTGGGCAATCAACTTCTGAAAGAACAAGTTCTCTATTTTGAGAACTAGTTCTTAGATAGGAGCAGAACTAGTTCCCAAGAATTCTTGCTAACCTGTTCTAAATAAACACTTAGACATAAAACACAAGATTAGTAATATTAGGATCATTTGTTATCATCAAAGGATTAGAGAATTGTGAGGCCAACACATCACACTCAGAATAATACAAAGGCAAACACATAATTAAATAAAAAGAACATATCATAAAATGAGATTTCTCTAGGTTAAGTATGCTTGATGAACTTGTTAGGTCATAGAAGCTTTTAGAGTTTATGATTGCAGGAAGTCTAAGAAAAACGGTAAAAGAACCGAGAAGCAACCATACAAACAGTAGTTAACAACAAATTCATGTGGCATTGTATTAAAAAAAGAGGGCATTAACACAATTATTTTTCTATTAGATAAAAGAGGCATTAACAGAATTATTGAATACCTCAAACAATTTCTTGAAATATCTTTATTTACTCTAGATTCAAAACCAGAAACTGCCGTCAATAATTCACGGACAAGAACAATTGTTGATTCCATTTGCTTCCTCGTCTCCATTTCTCTTGCTTCAATCTGCATTAATGCATCCTGTTTCTCTTGGGTAACAGCATGAAGCACTTTTCTTTCTTCATCATTTTCTCTAAGCTCCTTTGTTCTTTGTTCAAGGTTTTGATGTGACTTGTACATTTTCTCTTTATATTCTTCAACTTCCTTCAATGCCTCAACCAAGTTTCCCTTAGTGACATCCAACTCTTTGTTGTTCTCTAAAATTACTTTCTGTTGCTGAACTGTCTTAGCTCTCAAACTGTTAAGCTCTTGAGAGGCTAAGTCCATCTTTCTCTTCTCTCAAACTTGGGGAAAGGGGGCGAGAGACAGCCTTTAAGACAAGAGGTGAAAGATCGAACTTGGAGAAAAGGAGGTGAGAGACAGCCTTTAAAGCGAGAGGCGACTCTATTGAGCCAAAGTCTCTCATCGCTTAGGGAGAGGTTGAGTTGATGTCATTGTCTAAATTCTATAAAACCATTGGCATAACTTTTGGGAGGTTGACATGAAAACACCAAGTTTTAAAGAGAATTATATTAATTTCTCTCAATGACATCTTTTTTATTTTATTTTATATTTAGTATGACAAATTTCTTTTAGTAAAAAATATTATTGGTCAATTACAAAGACATCCTCTTATATTTTAAATTTAGCATTTAGTGTGAGAATTATTGTTTGGTTTTAACGGTAAAAGAGTATTATTGATCAACTTTTGCGTACCAATGTTAAGTCTCTCACCACGCAATTTTAAAAGTGCATCTCTCATATTGACTTGCATTCAAGAGAAAAACTCCACTTAGTGCTAACAAATCTTATTTGATACAAAATATTATAGGTCATCAATATTTTTTTTAAGCCTTAATCTTCTCTGAAAATTGCATTACAAGAAACGCTTGTGTAATTTCTAAAACAAGAAGAGTGATTTTATTATTTATTATTGTTTATTAAATAAAGATAAAGAAGACAATGTCACCTCTTCAATTTGGGTGGCAGTGGCACCAAAGACACATCCTAACTCTCTTGATCTTTGAGGTTCTCATAAAAGGCTCTCAGTTTCTTAAACTAGTATGGGCTTGGCATATGAATTACAGGACAATATAATTGAATAACAAGTAATTTAGAGTGGCTGTTTCTCTCACCAATGTAGGTAAGTGATGAACAAATCATGTCTAATTGCAATAAACCAGAGGACAAAGATTGGGACATAACCGTGTAGATAATCAATTGAGATATTCATAGATTACTATACAAAGATTGTAGCTGAGATATAACCTCCTTCTGGATTTGGTGTCTTTTTATTTTTCCGGTAGTTGTGAGTGAAAAAGGCTTCCTCCATAAAATAAATATCTTTGGTATCTTGAACCTGAATAAGTATTAAAAACATAAATCACTTGAGGGGGTTAAGCAAAGGTTTAAAAGATGGTAGCTGTTAAGCTATCTAAGAGGGTAGTGCTACACCATCCTCATTGAGGAAGTTCTGGTGGGACTCACATCCTAAAATTAGTGTCATTGCACAGTGTGGGTCAAATTCCAAAATAATTGACAAAATTTGAATTTAATTGTGTCAAAGAAATTCATTATTTTACCTTATTTTTTCTGACAATTATCATGTATTGCTCTGTTTATGCATTTTACAAGAAACTAATTATTCTGACTCACATGAGGTGACTCATTTTTTTGAGATCTTCGCAATAACACCAATTTGAAGATGTAAGTCCCACTAGAACCCCTTCAATGAGGAGGATGGTGTAGTGCTACCCCTTTGAAGGGGAAATAACTTAGCAACCACCTTAAAAGATATACCTGCTTAATTTCTTTTCTATACAATATTGGTGGAGATGCTCTCTGGATAAGTAAAGCTCTTTATTTGAAACAGATTGCTCTGACCATTGCAAATTTTCTCTTAGTTGGATACATGCTACAACCATCTCCGTCAGGCGAGTATCTGGGATTCCCACAATAACAGCACCAGTAATTCCTGGATGTTCTAGTAGAATTGCCTCAACCTACTTCAAACAAACAATATATTTACATTTCCATGGCATTGTAAGGACAGTAAACTAGGTAAAAACAAAAACAAGCACTTAGCAAGGAAAAAGAAAATACAAAACATGAATGTTGGACTTGTTAAACAGAAATGTTTCATTGTAACATTGACATAGTTATTTGTTCTATTCTGCTTGTATTCCTCTTTTGAAAGAACAACACTGTATAGTAGCCAATTCTTTAGATTTAAATTGCTTCTACTTATGATAAAGTGAATAGGTTTAATGCCATTTCTAGTACCTCTTCAGGGTAAATGTTCTCCCCGCCACTCTTGATCCTACTATTTGCTCGTCCAATCAGCCAAAGATTACCATGGTGATCAATAGATCCAATGTCACCTGTATCAAGCCAAACTTCATTCCTGTGATCTAATGAGTTTATTGAAATTTGACCCCAATACCCGAGCATTATTTGTGGTCCTCTCGTTAAAATTTTCCCAACATGACCAGAGCCATCCACACATAACTTCAGTTCTACATGGGGTGCAGCCTTGCCAAGACAGACACCTTGTGGCTGGTGAACGAGATCAGATATTGTTTTATCAACCATCTGAAGGTGCTGCCTGTTGGTTTCGTGTGTTGGGTCATAGAGGGTCAGGAACGTTAATGAAGAGCATGTCTCAGTCATCCCTTTCATAAATAAAACAGATCACAGAAAAAATAAATAAATAAATAACAGTAAGAACTTCCATCTGTTGTACAAGAGGGAGAAGAGGACCTAAACAAATATACCCAAGTAAAATTTCAGTGGCTACCATACAGCATATATTCATGGCATTTGGCATATTGAGTTGAGTAAACATATAGAAAAAAAAAAGAGGGGAAAAGAAGAGAGAAAATATGAGAATTATGAGCTTGTCTTAGTCAAAATTTTAAACAACAAACAGAAGTATGCATTCTTTAACTCATACTATTTTAAGTTACTTCTATTCATAATGGCATTGATTATCGTATAATAGAATTCCCTAGAAGCTTTTGTCTTTCTTTTCCCCTCCCCTCTCTCTCTCTCTCACTTGTCTTTTGTATCTCATTTCTGTTCTTCTCCTAGTTGCAGAGGTTCCTTGTTCATATTTTCAAAATAAAAAGTCTGCTAAGTCATGCATTGGCCTGAAATTTCTTCCTACATGAAAAGTCTGCTAATGTTAAAATGTCATGTTATTTCTGATTTTGTGGCCATCGAAGTTTGATCGTATTCAGTGTTTCTAATTTCTAAGAGGTCTCATAACAAAATCTTATGGAGCAGAAGTGTTTAGATCAATTATTTGAAGTAACAAATTGGGATAAGAGAGACCTACCATAAGCTGAGATAAGCTTTGCTTTGTGGAAGAAGATGCTAGTGTCCTTGATGAGCTCAACAGAGAGACTCCCACCTCCGTTTAGTATTTTTTTGACAGTTTCTCTTCCTTTCCAGTTCTCCTTGTGCCTAACAGATATAGAATCAAGACAGAGAATAAATTAAAAACAATATAGATGTAACAGTAACATCCGCAGTCTTAACCTAAGTTGTGCAAATAGCAAAGCATCAAAGAAGAAGAGCTGTTTGCACCAGGCAATTGCTATCCTAAGACATTTAGTTTACACTGGGTAAACTATGCCAGGAGTGGCATACTATCTTATGCAAGTAAGATAAAAAAATTTTACTAAGCGTAAAATGCAGCAAATATTTTTCAAAGAAATTGTTAGTTTAGATGAATTAGATATTGTCAATATAAAACACTCACAAGCTATACTCTACAATACTTGAAAGTGATATTGTAGACAAGCATGGCCCTAAAGGGCATTGGACACTGGAATATACCTAACTAACAAAATGATATCGGCCAATATTGCAGGAACTGTGATTAGAGATGTCACAGTATATTGCTCTATGGCCTCAACAGCTTTTTTTGCATCAAACTTTGGCATCAACACATGGCAACCTCCAACCATTAGCATGGCCATGGCTGATGATAATCCACCAATATGGCATAATGGAGCAGTATGCAGATAGATCTGTTACACAGCAAAATGAAGAATCATTGAGAACTGCATCTTCCTTTAGCTGCTTCTGTTTTTATCAATCATGTAAGTCTGCTAGCATGTGAAATCTTAATCTGAACAGCTTTGAGTTCTGATAATGGTAAGCTTTTTCAACCTAGAACAACAAATTCATGTCATAGGGAATGGCATACATCATCTTCACTGTAACCAACAATGGCAATCTTTGCTAGGGACTGTATGATAAAAGCTCCATGGCTTAGGGTGACTCCCTTAGGCTTTCCCGTGCTTCCTTGAGTCAAGAATCAATAATTTAGAAAATAAAAGAAGAGAAATTTTATAAATTATAAATGGCCAAGAGCAAGCAATATTTTAAACATGTATAATACTACTAAAAAGTCAAGTGACACTGATGTTGAAATCTTTCCTCAAATAGAATAAGAGCTTTATAGAAGTCTATCAAGACTTTAAACCCTTACTTATCTGCATTAAATCATAAGCAGCATCTTTAGAAGTTTTGATTGGGAATTTCTTTGCATAGAACTTTTTAAGCTCTTTTCCAATTACTGCCTCAATCAACTCCATGCATACTCACAATGCATGCATATGAGAAACAAATGCCATTTAATAAAACAAGTTGCATTTTTCACGTAGAATAAGTATTGCATGAGTTAATCTCATTAGTCATCTGAATTCAATGATATTAAAATCATTTTGATGCAATAAGTTTTTCAATCTAGAAAGTGGATTGCCATTGAATTCATTAATTATGAAAGCTTAAGTTGAGATAGAACAGAAATGATTGCTTGCTAGAAACGGTTTCTTTGTTCTTATGGATTAAGAACTACATGATTTATTTTTCATTGATCATCTGGGTTTCATTGCTAAAGTTCCTCTGGAATTACAAATCTTGCAATCATGGCAGCAACATTATTCATACTTAATTTCTTATTCATGGACTTAATAGCCATTTTAGTCAAAACAGGCCTTGCAGAATTATTTTGATCATCATCAAATTCCCTTTCTTGTTTCTCTACAAAACCACAAACCAAAAGCAAATAATAAAGCATTTCTTTGAAAAGGTCAGTGGTGAAAAACTTGAACCTGAAGTGAAGCATATGATGACAGCGCCTTCAGGTGCCCAGGAGTAATCAAATGAGAGAGGCTTTAGAGGAGACCTCTTTATCATTTCAGGAGTCAATACTGCAAAATAGTAGAGTATTGTGTTACAACAGCTTATTCAAGCAAGAAAAAGCTTCATATCTCATATTTTTACACTGGTCACTAAATGTTCAGTAATATTCCTACCACTCCACTTCTTAATAAAATCTGAGGAAGGGCAACCCAACAAAATATGCCACCTCAAAGTCGGGATATCATTTTTCTGGAGGTTTAAGTGCCACATGCAACAGCTCTCATCAGTCACCAACATTGCTGGCCTCACTGCAGTTATTGCTGATTTTGCCTCTTCAAAACTCTGCAGGTGAACAAAATTGATAGGCATCACAAAAGAGATGCAAAGCATAACAATATGATTTCAAAAATTATGGAAAATGAAAGAACCAAGAACAGCAACAAAAAGAAAAAGAACAACAATAATAACAATAAGAAGCACAATACCAACACCAACACCAGCAACAATGACAATAAAAGAAAAAAACAAATTATGCTTGCAAAGAAGAAAGATCGTAAAATTATTTAACTTATGCTCTTTGTGGTTTCACAAAGACAGCAAATGACCTTTCAAACAATTGAATTTGAAATCCTTTCCTCCCTCAATCACCTTGTATAACTATATCCATTTGATTGTGAATGTTGTTTACATATGAAGACAATATCTTAGTCATATTTCAATTAAAATTTCCATATGTCACTTATTTTTATTCCACTTCCTCCCATTGATCACCTCTTGAGGTCCTCAAGAGTGGGCCTTCCGTAGAAAACAAATGTGGGTATATTTGTCTATGCTTTATCTAGTAATGAAATCTGTCTAACAAAATATAGTGCTGCTTATGCTAAAACACATAACAACTTATCAGCTTATTAATTCACTTGATTCTTATTCCTTGCTGATTAAAACTGCCAATATTACAATTTGATATATTTTTTTGTGGATAAATAATTTCACAGACCATGTTGATAGGACCAGGTTAAGTCACCCAATAAATTTAAGGATATTTAATAGTACACTAAAAGCTTGTAAGATGGCTGAAAGGGGAAATAGTATAAACGACCAGTTAAATGTTAGCGGCTCTAATGAAAAACAAGTAAATCATGCATTTCCTATACAAATTGATCTTCAATAACATTGTTACTAGCATATATAGCTTTCAAATGTCATCTTGGAAGGACTGTGAATTCATGGATGTTTAAGTCAACAAGAAAATCAAGTCAAGGGCAACACAATGCTTTTCTATAAGGGATCAATCAAGTTCATACAAAATTTACTCACCCAGCGATAATTCAGAGGAGCCGCTACTCCTCCAACAAATGCAATAGCTAATAACCACTCCAGATACCAATCACTGAAACAAAAATCAAAAAATCAGAATAATGAACTAGCAATTACTATACGTTTCACAGGATAGGATGCGTTCATATGGCAGATCAATAACCCTCTCTACGTTGGCATCATTTAATAAGAAAATCATATAAAGTAATAGTTTCAAATATCTCAATAAAGAAGTGTTATGGGGGTTTCCCCCTCTCGCCACCTCTAGGCCACTTCAGCTCCACATTGACTAATCCTAATAAGATAGAAGAAGGGTGCCTCCACCCTTGTCTAGTGGTCCTCCGCCAGTTAAGAACATCTTCTACTAGGTAATATCGTTTAGTTATATAAAAATCCATATAACTCATTTACTATTTAGTTCTCTTTTATCCTTTAAGGGGCATATACTGACTTAACTGTCAGAGGCTCCACGCTGGAGCCCCACTCTGGTGGTACTTCAGCAACCTCACGGTGGTTCTTCCTTGGGTGACTAGCCTTTTATCAAAAGCAAGATGCATAAAGGAAGTGTGTTGGGAGTTTAGATTCTCTTCAAGTGCAGCACTTTAAATTTTTAAGAGCTAAAATTTTGAAGTTTTAGTCACATACTGCCAACGTCCAACATCTTCCTTACAATAATGTTACTTACATATACAGGCCATACGAAGAAAAAGAGGAGGGGGCAGGGGGGTTGGGGAATCAATGATAAAATATTTAATGTTTCCAGCGGCCTGTTGGACAAACGCATAATCTTTAGTAAAAAATGCAGGTCAAAATCCCAAAGTCAAGCACAATAGCTTTTAAAAATGGAAAACTTTTGTGCAAAGCACATTCTGTTCTTATAATACGGCACTTTGACCTAGATATTAGGTTTTACAAGATTTTTACACAATTATCATGTATTGAAAGTTATTTACCTCAATATTGTAGTTTTTAAAAATTCAAAAATAAAAAAGAAATTTTTTTTTTGGACACGCGGGCCCCACCAGATACACCGTGAGCCAAACAGCGTGTCCCCACCAAACACACCTGGCCCACGTGGCTTGTCCACTTTCCCCGCTTGCGTGTGTCAGTNGGGAATCAATGATAAAATATTTAATGTTTCCAGCGGCCTGTTGGACAAACGCATAATCTTTAGTAAAAAATGCAGGTAAAAATCCCAAAGTCAAGCACAATAGCTTTTAAAAATGGAAAACTTTTGTGCAAAGCACATTCTGTTCTTATTATACGGCACTTTGACCTAGATATTAGGTTTTACAAGATTTTTACACAATTATCATGTATTGAAAGTTATTTACCTCAATATTGTAGATTTTAAAAATTCAAAAATAAAAAAGAAATTTTTTTTTGGACACGCGGGCCCTACCAGATACACCGTGAGCCAAACAGCGTGTCCCCACCAAACACACCTGGCCCACGTGGCTTGTCCACTTTCCCCGCTTGCGTGTGTCAGTTCGAAAATTCACTTCTCAGGCAAAGGGTTTGGCAACAAGCAAATGGCTTTCCATCATAGTTGCAAGGCTTCCAAGTTAAGTACCAAAGGCTGCTTTCTGTTGGTTTCATAAATAAATAAGGGGGCTGTTCACTACAAGCTATCAGCGCTGTGCAATAAGATAAGTCGACAGGCGGACACGCCACCTGGCCGGGGCGTGTTCGGTGGGGACACACCGTCTGGCCCACGGCGTGTCTGGTGGGGGCCATGTGTCCGAAAAAGTTTTATTTTTTTATTTTTTTATTTTAAAATTTTTAAAAACTACAATATTGGGGTAAATAACTTTCAATGTATGATAATTGTATAAAAAACTTGTAAAACTCTAATATCTAGGTCAAAGTGCCCTTATAATACTGGTTATAGACTTGTCAACAATTAACATAACAGCTCCTAATAATATATAATGCACAGAAAGATACACTTGACAAAATTGAGCACGGTATTTTCTCTTCATCTTGGCTAAGAATAAACATAATCTTATAAAAAAAATAAAATTCTGCTAAACCACATGGGCTAGTCTATCCCCTCCCAGTATCCTATCCCAACTGGTCTGATGAGATTTATACACGGACCTCCAATGTGGAGTTCCAAGTGCTCAAAGCATTGGCTTACCATTAGATGTAAAACCATTCTTGGGCATTCAGCTTAAGCTTTTGGAATAGTTGGTTACTTGATATGATACCAAAGCCTCTTTGACCAAGTGGTCAAGAGATCCATTCTTTCTACCCCACTTTCTCAATTGAATCAAAATTTCAGCACAAAGTTTTTGAGCTTTTGGTTTGAATCATTTCTTGACTATATCCCTAAGTAACCCATAGAAAATTTATTCTTGTTCTATACACTTACAAGTTAGACCGTTTCTTCTATGTTTATTTATGGTTTTCTTTGACTTTGATAACATTATAGAGCCACAGTATCCCAAAGTAACCAATAGGAACTTGAAACAAAACCAAAGTTTTATTTGCTTAGTCCAACCCATTTCAAAACCCAGAAAGCACATAAGCTCTCCACATTTCTCAGAAATTATTTCGAAAACGTTCAACACAGACCCAAATCCTTTCAATAATCAGAGTATTAAGCAAAGCGAAATAGAAAACAAATTGTTGAAACTCAAATTAAATTAAGCGTACCTGTTATAAGCAGAGATGGCGACAACATCACCAGCTCTGATTCCAAGCTCGATAAGGCCACGAGCCAGGCCCAGCACTTCGGTAACGAACTGTTCCCCGGTCCTTCGCCGGTCGCCAGAGATGGTCACCGGAAAATTACGGCGGGAAGTGAATAAGCGACTCAAACATTGACAAATATGAGCCTGCGGGTAATTAGCCATTTAATTGATGGGGTGTGCTTCCTTTAAAGCGCGCAATCTCTCATCTCTCCCTTTCTAGGTGGAGTGTGGTTTGAACGAGAGCTTGAAAGTTGAAAGAGCGGGCGTTTCATGATATCTTATCGGTAGTTGGATTATGGATAACAGCAGAAAGTGATTGGATGGTGAAAGGTCCAATATTTTTTTGATGGACTGATGTGGCATGTGCCACATCATCGGTTTCAACCAAGAAATGAGAAAATTTGTTCATGGCAAAACAACAAAAATTCTATTTTAGGAGTTTCCTTATGCTAACTTATTTGGGTGGGGTAGAAGAAAAAAATTTATTGGGAGTTTGGAGTATAATGAACTTTTAATTTTGGTACTATTACGAAAATTTCAAAAAATTAAGTCATTCAATATATGTCTTCTAAAATACATAAACAAAACAATATATGAAACATGCCAAAAAAATAAATAATATTTTGTTTTGACCCTGTTAATTTTAAGTTTTATTAACAATTTGAAGATGTGACTCATACTAGAATATTCAATTTTTTAAAATTTTTGTAATAATACCAAAATCAAAAATAGGTTCTGCTCTAAACTCCAAATAATTTTTTTTTTTTTTTTCGTTTTTACTCTAATCATTTGGGTGAGGTAGAATAAAATCCCCTATTTTTTAACACTGATTAAATAAATGAAAGGGCTTCGTCTCAATTCCCTCAAACATTATTTTTTTCATAAATTGATGGAACAAGAAATTGGTCATTCTTGAAAAACTAGTACAATTAATTTGTAATGAGAAAAAAATACTTTCTGCTGTGTCAAATTCAGTCAATTGAGTAATTAACAATAAAACTAAATTAAGTAAAAATCGAAAAGTCAGGTATAAAATTGAAAAAAATAATTTTTGGAAGATTAAGTTGAAACAAGGGTCACAAAATAGGTAAGCAAAGTCGTGCTTGAGTTGACCCAATAACAAATCAAGCTTGATAAGGGCTTATCCGAACACAACCCAACCCAAACATAGTCCATTTATTTTTCGGTTACGTGAGCCTTGTTTGGGTTAATTTAGATAACTTTTTTGTTTTTTAGTATTTTTGGCTGCGATTTTAATTCAAACATGAAACTTATAAAGCACTAAGAACAATCTTGGTACTACTCAATTACAAGCCGTTTGATTGTTAACCTAGATAACTAATTATTAAAAAATTTAACTTGTTGTACAGGTAGTTAATGATTCATTAACAAGTTAAGCAGGGTTATTAATGGGCTAGGGAGGCTGTTAACTAGTTAAACAGTTCGGCTAGAAAGTTTGTATCCTTAAAAATGTCATATCGGGTTTCAAGGATAACCTAAACACACCCCGTTACCAATAATTGGGTTATTTAGGTTTGCCCGATGATTAGAACTCGTTAAAGCACAACCAATTTTTTTTTAAAAAAAAAACCCTCAAAATTGTATTATATTTCAAAGAAAAATTAGTAATTATTGTATTTTTTTTTTTATTGATTTCAAAGTTTCTCAAAATGGTTCTATGTTAAACGCAAACTACTCATAATTTAAAAAGTATTAAAATCTTGTTTCCTTTTTCCCCTAATACTAACATTTTATAATGTGACTTGTTCCTTTTTGCAGAATCCAGGATGGACCAAGTGGATATCACAAAAGGTTACCTTGATTTGTTTTGTAATAGTTCAGGACAGAAAGTGAGCAAGGAGAAGACAAGGACGTATTGTGAATCATGTTCAGGCTGATGAGATCTCAAATATGATGGGATTTGCTCGTACTGATATGGGAAATACCTTGGCATCCCTTTGTTTTACAAAGGGGTCTCCAAGGGTAGTTTTAGTTATGTTACTGTTACGAGTCCCACATCAATTTCATAAGTAATTGTGAAATAATATTTAAGTTTAAGAGACTCTTTCACTTAACAAGTTAGTCTTCTAAGTTTGACTCTTTTCTTGGGTTTGAGACCTAACAGTCACGGAGAAAGTTATAAAGAGGTTGAGTGATTAGAAACAAAAATCACTCTCTTTTGCAGGTAGACTTGATTACTTTAACCCATTATCAGTTATTTCTGTTGTTCCCTCCTACACCATGCAATCCTCTCTCATCCCTTTGAGTATTTGAGATGAGGTGGATAGTCTTAGCTGTAATTTTTGTGGGGTCCTAATGTCCTATGCATGATAAAAGAAAGGTTAACTTGGTGAAGTGAGATATGGTGTGCTAACCTACGAGTTGTGGAGGGCTGGGGTTGCGCATACTAGAAATGTGAACGCAGATTTCATGATGAAGCTTGGCTGAAGATGGGTAAACAAAAGGGATGATTTGTAGGTGAGAGTGATTTATAATAGATATGGTTTTATATAGTTTTTATTTAATGTCACAACATGTATTTTTATATAGTTTTTGTTTAAATTATATCATACTGACACAATTAACACGATTTAAATTTTATTAAATTTACATATGAGGTATATAAAAAAAAAAATTAATAGATCCAATAAAATTTATATTATGTCAATTATACTACTAGTTTGACACATCCCACTAGTGTAGGATAGAAACACCCATAAGAGAATATGTTATGGCAGTTGCCATTGATTTAAAGGGGAAAAAATGTGCATACTTAACAAGACGACGGATTATGTTTTAGAGATCTTAATGTGATTAATCTGGCCATGATAACTAACTAGGGTTGGGGGCTTCTATTGTTCTCGGGTTCTCTTTCTGCTAGGTTACTTCAAGAGAATTTCATGACAATGGGATTTAATCCATATTTTAACTTAAAAATCATTACATTGATGCATGACTAATAGTAAAATAAATAGCCTCATGCAAAGCTAAATTAAAGAGCATATATCACATATATGGGCCAAAGAGGAAGACGACTACTCTTTATTAGAATATATATATATATATATATATATATATATATATATATTATGAGACTTTATAAAAAATATATTAAACATAGCCAATATTCAAAAGTTCAAAAAATTCAATCGTTTTCATATTAAAAAAAATAGTTTTATTTAACATTTAATTACTGAAAGTGAAAAAATGAAAATATGCAATTGTCTTGAAGAAAGATGAACTAAGGCAAAAATGCTTGATAATCGTATATTTAATTTCAACTATTGAAGGTTGAATGCAGGGTTAAATATTCTTTTTTGCATTGTACTTAATTTTCATTCTCCAAAAGGTGATTTTTGAAAATAAATAAATAATTAAATAATTTCAATCAAATTTTCATTTAGACGAAAATATAAAGTCATGATTTATAATGTCTATATATATATATATATATATATATATATTATGAGACTTTATTAAAAATATATTAAACATAGCCAACATTCAAAAGTTCAAAAAATTCAATCGTTTTCATATTAAAAAAATAGTTTTATTTAACATTTAATTACTGAAAGTAAAAAAATGAAAATATGCAAATTGTCTTGAAGAAAGATGGACTAAGGCAAAAATGCTTGATAATCGTATATTTAATTTCAACTATTGAAGGTTGAATGCAGGGTTAAATATTCTTTTTTGCATTGTACTTAATTTTCATTCTCCAAAAGGTGATTTTTGAAAATAAATAAATAATTTCAATCAAATTTTCATTTAGACGAAAATATAAAGTCATGATTTATAATGTATGATATTGGTTTTACTAATCAATCAATATATATATATATATATATTATTTTAAACACAACCTGAAAAGTCCTAAGTTAGCTAACCGGTCTCTGATCATGAAATTGAAACCCTTAAACTAAAATTAATTAGTTTTTCACAAAGTAATAAAAGTAGGCAATAAAAGTAAGATTAACATTTAATCAATAAAGAAGACAAATAAAAAAATTGGAAACATTTGTATAAGTCTATAGTAAAAAAGAAGAGAAAAATAGTTGAAGAATTTCACTTCTTCACATGTATATTTAGTTAAATATTTATTTATATAAAAATGATACTTTTTTTTTATCACTTTTATTATACCTTCTTTTAACTGTTATGTGTACAGTCAAAATTTGATTAAGAAAAAAAAAGTATAAGTGGGTTATAGTATAGTGTATATTAAGGTTGTGTTTGGATGAGGTATTTGACAAATTATTGTGTATTTTAAATACATGTAATTGAAATGCAGCATTTCAAATACATGTATTTATAAAATATCTTGTTTGGATACACTCTTTTATCAAAAGAGTAATTTAACAATAATATTCAAAACTATTGATAGACATTACAAAGCCCCTTCAAATCACATTCTTTAATCAATAAAAGAAAAATATAAGAAAAAAACCTAAAAAAAAAAAATCAATCACAAAAATATTTGCTAATACAAAATCTTAGAAGTGTTGGCTGGAGTGAATCATAGCTCATACAAGGCAGTACCAAAAAATATATAAGCATAAATCACTTCTTTCATTCCTCTGGAAACAAACAGAAAATTGCAATATCAAAGCAAGTTCCGCGAGAAGCTAATACAGAATCACCTCAGTTTAAATTTCTGTGGTTTAATTTCTTGATCAAAGTATCTGTACATGGATTGCACTCAACATTTTCGTAACAGCTTCCAGTTCTAAACCAATTAAATAACAGTTCATATTTGCTAATATAATCTAGTTTATGCTCCGTTATTGGCATGGACACCAATTCGAGCATTCCGAGTGGGTGAAGGTGGCGGCAATGGCTTCCTCTTTAACTTCATAACCCACAAGCTCTTATTTATGGATGCTTTCCATCTTTACAACTGGGAATCAATTTTCTGAAACTTGATCGTCTGCATAAGTATAACCATGTTGAGCCTTTCTCCAAATGAAGGGATGTGAAGGCAAAATAAACAGAAACTATCTACCATATCACAATGACTAGAAATTAAGATAAACAAGATAAGATATTAACAACTAGCATCCTGACTCTTGAACTATTTAGATCTCTCACTGAGATGCTTACAGAACTATGGCAGTCAATGCATTAAGCAAATAGGTGTTATAAAAGAAAAATCAGGAAAAAGAAAATTCAAGTTTATGTTTTAGCCAAATGTTAAAAAAATTATGTAAGAATATAGGATACAGGGCAAATTACAGCCCATATGGAGAAACCTTTTTCAAGTATCCTAGTGGGAGATTTTCAGATGGACGTCTTATCCAAGATTTTATTGGTAAGTTAATTAATGCATATTATTCTTCATCTTGACTTGAGCTGCTGCAATTCAGTCAGACAGTTATCCAACGTTATTGCAGCTGAGCATGCAGGGCTGCCTCTAATTCCACCATATTTACAACCAGGCTTCCATAACTATACTAATGGGGCAAATTTTGCACCAGCTGGTGCACTCATCAAGGATTGGTATGTCATCACTCTTTTTGTTCACACCTTTTAACAATTGCCTAATGTAAGTGTTGATTTCAATGGACTAGAGTTAGTCATAGCCTCAAGTTGCCCTTCTCATTAAGTAATTTACCTTTAGATATCCAGCACTACATCTTTCAGGTCACAATCTTAGTTGTATCACTCAATATGCTTCTTTTCAAACAAGAAACTCAACTCATAGTAAGCCACTTTATGGAAAAATTCAAACAATTTTAGATAGTGTAAATGCAATATTTTTCATTCTGTCAAACCAGGAAAAATATTATTTCTTACTCAACACATCTAAGTCTCTTACCAGCAAATATGGTCTAAACCAAACATTTGGAAACAGATTACAGAGCAAATATGGTCCCTAGAGAGAAGATCAGAACCAAACATGAAAACATAATAAGGAAACTAAGGAAACAGATTACAGAGTAGAATCTAAGCACAAGTATCCAACCCAAAAATAGATTACAGAGCAGAATTCCCAAATCCTAATATGAAACAAGAATGGATGAGTATCCAACCCAAAAAAAGCTATAAAGTGAAATACCCAACTCACTTTGGCGGTGGTGGTACTGGCTGGTGGAGGCCTTGGTGGCGTCGATGCTGGCAAGCTGCGGCGTTGGTGGCGATGATGTTGGTTGATGGTTGCGCACAAGCACGCGGTGCCGAGAGCATGTAGTTTCGGTGGGTCGAGGGAGGGGGAGGGGTATCTGGCTTAGTAGAAAGAAAAAAAAAAAGAATTTCAAATACACACTATTTTAAGTGAATTTGAAATACATCATATTAAGATTTTAAAATACACTATAAAAATACATTAGAATTTTAGAAATACTTTAAAAAATTACACAAACAGTGTAATTTAAAATTTGTATTTTAAATACACTCTTCAAATACTCCATCCAAACACAACATAAATCTTTACAGTGTGATTATGCAAGTGCAAGAATAGTGTAATTTATCATTGAATTTTGTTTTGTTATGTGTCATTCCTTTTACAGTCCCACTAAAGTTCTTCATCTAACGTTGGATCCTTTTTTTACTTTAGCCGAAAGGGGGCTCTCCATTCATAATATTGTGTTGCAAGTGGAGAAGCATAAGATCTAAAGAATATAACCCACAATATCTATTTTTTACAATTAACTTTAATGCTATTTCGATACAAATTGAATAAGGGAGTAAACTTTCCTAATGACGGACATATGCTTAAATTAAGACTAAATACATGCCTCTATAAATATATTTTAAAATTTATTTGAAATTCAAAACTTGCAACTAATAGGTCCGAAATCAATTGGTTAAAAAATTGTATTAATTAAAAAATGCTTAATGTTAATTACATTGAATTTATTACTTATTTAGGGTTCCTAATTTTTATCCATTTTATTGAATAAAAATCAAAGGATTAATGACCAAATCATAAACATAATTGTTGATTGAAAACATATCCCTCAATCAACATTATTTGATAGAGCCAATCAAGGTACCCTATCTTCTCACATGTATACCTTCTTAATCAAATTCTGAATTTTGCCAAATTGAATTAATTAAATGTATGTAGAAATAAACAAATTAATTGCCAAATTGATAACATAAATGTTGATTGAAATCTGATTGTCCAAACAACATTATTTGATAGAACCAATCAAGGACTTATGATTCACGTGTATTTCTTCCTTCTTTTGAAAAGGTTGAATTTTGCTTCCTTTCTTTTTCTCTCTTCACTTTCTTTTGCTCTATTCTCCTTCCTTAGTTCTCTACTCACCTCTGTTATTACCATTCTCTTTCCTTTTCCCTCTTCTTCTCCTTTGGTTATCTATTTTTCTTTAGCTTTTTAGATAGTTTCGAAAAGGGTCATACAACAAAGGGCTCATTTGTTAAACCTATGGTGCTTATATTGGATACTACACTGACATTTCAGGTTGGTCTTTTTCTCTTGTTGATTATTTCTCTTTCTGAATGGACAACTATTTTGGACCTGTACCAAGGCAATGGCTGCATCACCTTTACTTTCTTTCCACGTTCTTTCCATTTTATCCCACAAGTTTTGATAATAATGCTCATTAGTAAAGAACTTTTTGACATTCCTTTAAATGATTTATTAATCTGTTTGAAGAGATAGAGGTTAATTTTCACCAATAGATCCACTAACCTCCATGGATCCTTCTTATAAACGCTTTTCACTAACCCATAACAGTAGCATGGGCACACTTAGAGATTTTGCTCTCAGTTGCTAATAAGTGTTTTTTACATTTTTTTAATTTACATGGGTTGCTGAGTTTTTTCAATATATATTTCCATTTTGTTTGATGTCCTTTTCTTATATGCAGTGTTTATTTTAAAATATTTGAAAGTACTCATTCAAAGAACTGATCTTATGAAATCCTTAGAACAAGAGAATTATTTTAATCTTTAAGATACAATTATATAATTTTCAGGACCAAAATATAGTAAATTTAGCACTGAATGATTTATAAACATACAACTACAACTATAAAGGATAGATTTTATTGTGAAAGCAACAATTTAATTCAGCAATTTAAGTCAACAAAATGACGAACTGTTGTTGTGCTATTGCAGTGCTAGAGATAATAAGAAGCTTAAAGGGAATTCATTATGTTCCCTTACATTATTACATGCATATTATTTTTAAATCTTTTGTTTTTGAAATGATTACTGATCTAAAGAAAGTTAAAAATGCAGTAGACCCTTCCTTAACAATGCCTGAAGCTGGACAGGGGAGTGGTTTCGTTTAAGAGTTTCCTGCAAATAACTGAGTATCTTTATCTTTTTGCCTCTTGATTGAAGCAGTGGATCTCAGTTGCTTTTTATTGGAGTGGACCTATTATATAATGGGGCAGGGGCATGCATCTGCAGCTGATGCAAGGACGAGAAGTAAGTAAGTAAACTTGCAAGTGAAGAATAAAGTATAGTGAGTACCCAACTTCTTACATGTTTCTAGTTCCCCCTTGACCCAACATTTTATATATAGGTCCCCTATACATCTTACACAGATGGAGGAAGGTATAAAGCTTATAATGAAATAGCAATACAAGTTCTAGAGACTGTATAGATCCCGCTATGATTTTTACTAGTAGTTAGTTGAGCTATAAATCCAGTATATTGACATTTACACATTGCAATTCCTTAACCTTGCTTATGTTCAATGATTATTATCTTTTTTCTATTTTCTTGTGCATACATATCTAAATTCCTATTTGAGTTCAATCTTTATTACTAGGGATTTCTTTTTCTTAAATTCCTATTTTGTGATGAATTTGCATTAAGGTAATGAATTCATGTTCAATGAATCTGATGTTTTCCAAGAAAAAAAACATCTTTTTTTATTGTATAGGTATTAAGATGTTGTTTACACAATAATTTTGTATGATCTATAAACAAAAACCTATAATACATAAATTTTTATTCAAATGCAACAATTTAATCATATAAATTGACAAAAAAGCCTCAATATTGATTAATTTCTCTTATATATTTAAGATTTTGGTATATAGTTTGTTTCAAATTTACATTTTATTGTTCACTACACTATTTTAGC
>QAOA01002721.1:131096-141319 GCA_003255065.1 Cercis canadensis
GTTGTGCTTGACATGGAGGAGGACGAAGAAATCCCAATTATTCTTGGTCGTCCATTTTTAGCAACTAGGAAAGCTCTTATTGATGTGCAAAAGGGCCAACTTACTTTGAGAGTGCAAGGTGATCAAGTGTCCTTCAAAGTTTTCAAAGAAATAAAGCATCCGGAAGAAGTGAGTGTCTGTTATAAAATTGACACTACAAATGGAAGCAATAAATTACAAGACCCAGTTGGAGTTCACACCATGGGAACGAAAAACAAGGAGAAGCCTCATGATTTAGAGGTCCAAGATGATAAAACTCCCAGGACGCCAATGGCTAGACCAGTGCCTATAGTTGAATCTCACAAGAAAAACAAGAAAAAGAAGCCGTCATTCCAAAAGATTCTTTTGGAGCATCTTAGAAAATCTGCTTGTTTTGGAGATGGAAATAAAGTTTGGAGCTTAAAAGAGACTGACCAACAATCCAAAGCTCAAAGAAATAGTAGAGTAAAATTTCAGAAGTCCTCCACTGCTATTTTTGATTCTAGTTAATTTATTCCAGAGATAGTCAGGCTGAGGACTATAAAACAAGCGCTTTTTGGGAGGCAACCCAATCTTTTTAACCATTTCTCTTAATTTTTGTTTAGTTGTTTAATTTTATTTTCATGCTTGTGTGTTTAATTTTTTTTATGTTTCAGGTATACAATCTATAACTTTTATTTCCCTCAGCAGCTCCACCTAATGATGATGCAAAGTAATCCATCTTTATTTCAGGGAAGTCCTCACATCTTTTTCTTCTTTGCTTTAAACATTAAGGACAATGTTTCCTTTAAGTTTGGGGGTGGAGAATTATTTTTTGAGCTGCGGTATTGACTTGCACTTAATTTATTATTGGGTATTTTTTTTTAAATGCTTTTCTAGGTAGTTTTTATGTTTAATTTTTATTTTTTCTTTAGTTTAGTAGAATGGAGTGAAATTTTTTGTTTAACCTTAGGCTAATGATAAAACTGATTTTCACTATTTATAGCTCTAGAAAAATGATAGATTTTGTGTTTGTGTTTCTAATTAACTCTTGTGTTAAATTTTGTCTAACTGAAATTTCTTGAATTATTGAGCACATAGCCCTATTTATTTGAAATCTGCATGCTTAGAGATGATTATGTGAATTAAGTCATTTTAAAATCTCACAGAATGCTAGAACTTGCTTGATTGTCAGTCGATGCGAAATCCTAGGCTGTGCAATATTAATAAAGCACATTTTCAGTCTTAAGAGCATTTAGAGCTAGGAAAATTAAGGAGAATTGGTGAAGAAAAGAAAATGAAGATTTCAATGAAATGACCACCAAAGAATGAAAATTCAAAGAGCTACATCCCTGCTGTAAAGAAAAAAAAAATATTTTGCAATGAAAAGAAAAGACAATTGTGCAAATATTGAAAAAAGAAAAAAAAAATGTCTTAGAAAGCATTGAGTATGGGATGTAGTGGCCCAAAAGTAAGAATTCTATTGGTGGATGGCAAAGTAAAGAAGAAAATAAGTTTCGGGAAGTTAGAAGTGAAAAGAAAGAAGGGTGCTCTTAAAATTTGCTCTAAACTGAAATTGTGTGATGGGTGAGTTAAGCCACATGTTTATCCATCATCCTACCCTTAACCCAGCCACACATTACAAGCTTATCAAAAGTCCTTTTGATCTTCAATATTGTGAAATGCCTACATTAGTGGAGATTGACATGAAAACAAGTATATAGGGTTCTGAGAGAATAAAAGTGGAGAATATGTGTTTATGAGCTTATTTGCATAATCTGATTTAAGTGAAGAGAGTAGGGTAAGCAAGGGCTATACTTACACACACAAAAGAAATTTTAGTGAGATTGAGATAAAATTAACTTTGGGTTGAAATTATACACATTAATGTTATCTTAAAAATTTTCTAGGATTTGTGTTTAATAGAGATCTTTGAGGACTGTATGGTTAGCAAATAAATTTTTCACTTTGTTAGTTAGTTGTTGAGTTTAATTTAATTTTTCTCTTTCTTTGTTTGAGGACAAGCAAATGTTAAGTTTGGGGGTATTTGTTGAGTGAGTTTCATACCCACTCTTTAGATATCTTTTACTTAATTATTTGGTTATTTATTTAGTTTAATTGTCATCTAATAGGTTGGTTATGTTAAATTATAGGTTTCATGGTTTAAAATGAAGAAATGAAGATTTGGGACAAAAAGTAAGGGCTGCATCCCTTAAAATCAAGAGCTGCAGCTCCTGGAACATCAGAATGCAAAAGTTGGACAGCAACCAAGGGCTGCAGCGCTCAAAATTCTATGCTGGACAGAGGACCAGCACCGCAACGCTAGAGATCCAGCGCCGCAGCGCCCATTTGCTGTAAAATTTATGTTTTTGGCAGAGAAACAGCACCAAGAATTCAGCGCCGCAGCGCCAGAGTCAGTAAAAATTGGATTTTCAAGCAGAGACCCAGCGCTGCAGCGCCCGTTTTCCAGCACCGCGGCGCCTGTGACCAAATTTCTGAATACGTGTTCTTTTTCCTAAGTTTCTTTAGGGCTTTTGCTTAGGGGTACAAAACGAGACTTTTAGGAATAATTTGGGGAATTCTTTTCTAGACTTTTTGGAGGCAAGAAGGAGAGCAAAAACAAGGATTAGAGAAGGGCACAACAAGATTGGGGCTTCTCTTCAGAGTTCTTATTCTTCTTCCCTTTGAACCATGCCTAGATTTAATTTTACCTTGTTCTTCCTTTTTGCTATGAACTAAATTCCCTTCTAGGGCTATGATGTAGCCTAGCTAGGATGATTTGTGATTTTCTATTTCTTTAATTCAAGAACTCCTTTATTAAATTGTCAGACTGGGAGGTAATTTGTAATTAAAGATCATAGAGATTAAGAACATAGGTTGCATGTAGGATAGGAATATACCTCCATGGCCTGTGTAGCTATTTAAAAAGAACCATAGAATTAAGAGAATTTTTAGGTTGTTCGCAATTCACATAGGAATATCGTGGGTTCATAACTTAGAAATACTTTTGTTTGACCTCGGGAAAGACTAATAAATAATTTAGGGTTCTTGGCTAGCAATTAGGAAGAGTGTTCTTGGTTAATGAATTAGTAATAGCAAATCGGAATAGCTATGGTGAAATCAAAAGTCCTAGATATTTTTCTCTTGATAATTCTATCATTTTGCTGATTTAGATTGTTAGTTTTCTGGTTTAAGTTTGTTTTCATCCTATTTGAGTTGTTTCTTGAAAATATCTCCATATTGATTGATTAGATAAAATTAAGGTTAACCCAATTTCAGTAGTTGATACATTAGTCCTCTTGGGAACGATAACTCTATCTCATCTTATTACTTGGAAACGATAACGTACACTTGCGTTAAGATTTCTCACAACAAAAATCAAGTTGCTGGATTTGAGATTTAGTATTGTTTAAACAATTTTTATTGGGAATATATATGTATGATATTTTCATAATCAATCAATGAAACATCAAACATTCCTATTAGGGATCCTAAGCGTACAAGAGTACCTTTTAGTAACATCAGTAATGGTAATTATGAGTCTGTGTACATTTGATTGTTCCATATTTTATGTAGTGACTTTATCAAATAGGGTTCTATCATTGACTAAATACAGTTCTTGCTCCAAAACCAATTGATGCACATCACCATGAATCAATATTAGGACTAATTAATTCACCAAATGGGGTACCTCTAATGATCAGACCACCAATGATTGCGTCTTTAATTTTAAGACACATAGAAAGTCATGTTGGTGGTAATGTCCGAGGATCAAGAATAAACAAAAGAGTTGGTGCGGACATTATTGATTCTATTACGTCATCAAAAACACAAGACAGAGGAAAAAATGTGATAGATCATTACCTAAATAATAATAATGTAATTTCTCATTCTCCTAGGATCTATTGTTGTACCCTAGAGATACGTCCTATACAAATAAACTAAGGTCAGCTTATATCATCGCCTATGACTCCAAGTCAAATAAATCATACTAGAGTTAGACAAGATAAATGTGTGTCTTCCACTGCTTGCAATCAATTGAGGTATGTATCCTTTTAATTGAGTTTCTTCAACATTTAAGATATACACTAAATCCATAAAGTTTTTGATTCAATTTTATTTTTAATATTCATCTATATACTAATATAAACTGATTAAAATTTATATAAGTAGTCTACAATATACCCCCATGAAATAATGATGTCTCAAACAAGCACACCTACATTAAACGATCATGTTGGCAAGGTTGCAGATATTGCATTTGGGAAGGGTACATATAAAACATGTTGATTTAAATAATTCACCTTTTTTTTTTTTGATCCTCATGATTTAGATTAAAATTATGTAATGTGCAAATACTTTATGTAACTGACAGAAAACACTCCCTTAGCATCGTCAGGGAATCATAATGGCAATGAAACATTATCACCAGGAATGTCTATGTTGAGAGAAAACTATCAGAGGGGTCAAAAGGCAAACAATATTATGTACAAATGAAAATTTTATATTTTTATTTTTATTTGTATGGCAATTTATTTAATTATATGTATCTCCATTGAACATGAAATAGTAAATCAACAAGCAAGTCTGATCAAACTTATGATGACCGATACATGAGTAGAGGATACATGATTCTACAATTACTGCAAACTAATGGACTTGATTTTGATGATACTACTGATGTGGGGAATATGAGAAACAATGATGTTCAAATGTCAAACACAGATGTAGCGATCCGTTTCACCCAAATAGGTACTCATAATTATTTTTTATTGTTATATATTTTGAATACATTTAATACCGTTATATTTATTAGGAAAAATTATACTTTTATATGCATAGTCAAAATTACACAGGTATGTCTACACCACAAGTTTTAAAAGAATCTTGTGCTTCAAGGATTTATATTATTAGGCAAAAATGTCACAGCTATCACCACAAAGACAAGCATATGTATTAGTAAGAATGTGTACAATTTATATATTCATATTTTTCATAACTATATTGTTTATGTCATACGTTTTAACGATACAAAAAATACATTGTCGAATCATCAAGGAAGTAGGATGCAAATCATTACATTCAAATAATATAGATTTTCATAAGACTGCTAATGTTGAGCATTTGATAGAAGTTAACAACCAAATGGAGACCATTGACCTCTCGATTGAGTTAACACAGATATGTACATATTATATTTTATTCTTTGTAAACTCATTCAAAAGTCATCGTGGGGAAAAATTAATATACTTTATACTTTCTTTTGTATTCAGGAAATGATATCAATATGTTCCAGCAGGATGAGTCTAATAACTATCTTAATACATAAGGTAAGCATGCATGCATATTTATCTCTCTATATATATATTTTTTATTTTTATTTATCTCATGTGACATATGACTTAATTTACATTAGATCCGATGGATGAAAGAATAGATGACATATAAACTAATCCAACATATGTAAATTATAACCGTACAAATGAGACTACATGTTCAGGTTTAATACAAAAAATGTATATTGTTGAATAACTTATTCTGATTTACTTTACATAAATATTAATTATATATATTATTCTAAATAACCATATACACAAACTAGAGTTTGCTCTAATATTGGGGATCTCGCATGAAAATGTGAGTTTTGTGGGGTCTTACACTTGTACAACGAAAGAGTAGAAAAATGTAAGAAACCAAAGAAGCCCAAATTCGGGATATGTTGTCATCAAAAAAAGATTCAATTGTCATTATTAGAATATCCACCCAGTACATTAATGGCATTGTTGAATGGTATTGATGAGAAAATAAATAATTTCATTCAGAATATTCGAGTGTACAATATGATATTTTCTTTCACATCATTTAATGGTAGAGTTGATAATTCATTAAATATTGAACGAGGAATCATGATATTCTGAATGGGTAGTTAGAATTATCACTCATTTGAGAACTTGTTATCCAATGAGGGATCAGATCCTAAGTTCGTACAACTGTATATTTATGATACAAACAATGAGGTGTCTAATCGTATACAGACATACAGGTAAGACGAATTAAATTTATATACCTTTATATTCACTTATTAACCTAAATATGTTTTTTTTTTTTATTTATATTTAGCTCTCATAATACATCTATATTGTGAATGCATTAATTTTATACAACTTCATTTTATTGATTGTATTTAATCTTACCCCTTACTAAATCATGTGTATGTTCTAATGCAGTTGTTCAGAAACAGTCATCGATAAACTGAATCTTACCATTGTCGAAGATTTGAGAAAGATGTTTGACGAGCACAATGTCTTAGAAAAAATATTTAGGAACATGAGAGATCATTATCAAAGCCCGTGATACAATGTTATATTAAAGATAAAGGGCTCGGTACTAAAGACAAACCCGATATTTTATCCAGAGTGTTTAAAATAAAACTGGATGAGGTACAATCAGGTACGTATCTCCATCTTCGTACACTATATACTCTGTGAAAAATCAATGACCATATTCTAACAATAATTTTTTTTCAATGGCATGTACAATAGGGTTTCAAAAAGTAGGTTGCCTCATGCACACATACTGTTATTCTTGCATTATGGGCATAAACATCCTACCCCCAATGACATTGATAAAATAATATCTGTTGAGATACCTATTAAGGAAAAAAATACAAAATTGTATGAAATTATTGGGGATTGTATGATGCATGGTCCATGTGGTGTTGCGAATACTAAATCACTGTGTATGAGAGATGAAATCTATACGAGACACTTTCCAAAGAAATTTGTAGAAAGAATGACGATTGATGAGGATGGATACGCTTACTACATGAGGAAGGACGATAGCAGGTCTATTGATAAGAATGGAATACTACTTAATAACAGGTAAAAGTAAGTATAATTTTTCTATTACATGTCATGTTATTTAATTCATTCAAAGAAATTATAAACCAGAACTTTTTTTAATTGTTTACATATACATTATTACAACAGGTTTGTTGTTCCGAATAACAGAGATCTCCTTATGAAGTATGAAGCGTACATCAATGTTGAGTGGTGTAATTCGTCAAGTGTAATTAAATATCTATTTAAATACATAAACAAAGGGTTTGATCGCATCGTGGCTGCTTTCTATAAATCAAATGAAAATAATCCGCAGAATTACATGTGGATGAGAACAAGATGTATTACGATTGCAAGTTTGTTTTTACATGTTAGGCAGTCTAGAGGATATTTGCGTTTGAAATTCACTACCAAGATTCACTAGTGGAAAAACTATCATTTCATCTTCAAGATGAACAGTTTGTCGTCTTTCAGAATAGTGATAATCTTGATGATGTGTTGAATAGAACAGGTGTGAAGATGACTAAATTTCTGACTTGGTTTGAGGCAAATAAGAAATAGCCACATGCCAGACATCTGACATATGCTGAGTTCCTAAATTATTTTTTCTGAAAATAGCAGACTAAAGAGTGGTTACCAAGAAAGAAAAGATTTTTTGTTGGGAGACTATATTATATTACACATAAATCTGGTGAGTTGTATTACATGAGGCTCCGATTGAACATTCAAAGATGATGTACAAGCTATGAAGAAATCAAGACAATTAATAAGGTTGTCTATGCTACATTTAAAAAAGCATGCTATGCAATTGGTTTTTGTTATGATGACAATGAATTTATCGTAAGTATATAAGAAAAAAGCGCATGGGGTACTGGCCATTATCTGAAGGGCCTATTTGTCACGCTCCTAATGTCAAATAGCATAAATAAATCAAATCTGGTATGGAAAGAAATGTGGAAATTAATGTCTGATGATATCATTCATAAACATCGAAGAATATTCAATAATCCTGCAAAAAACTTATAATGTTATGAAATAGATATATTTGACACATTTAATAATATAATAGATCTGCATATCAATTTACTAATTATAGAACATAGTTTGTGAGGTAGTAATAAATGTGTTTTCTCCTAAAATGTAATATTATATAATTAATCATGCACGTATAATGACTGCATCACTGTAGTTACAGGACTGATGACGAGCTTAAAGACCACACACTAACAAAGATACAAAAATTGTTACAGAATTATGGCAAAAGCCTACATGATTATCCACCCATGCCATTGGCAACAGATGAATGTATTTTATCTGCACAAAATAGACTAAATTATGATGAGACCGTCTATGGCAGATATAAGCTAGTATAAGAGCACATAAAATTATTTTCAAGACTTATAGATGAGCAAAAGATTGTGTATGAGAAAATCATGACAGCGTTTTGCTCTAGCAATGGTGGTCAATTCTTTCTATATGGTTACGGTGAAACCGGAAAAATATTTGTCTATACAACAGTGTATGCTGCTCTACGTTTCAAATGCAACATAGTATTGACAGTAGCTTCGAGTAGTATTGCATTTTTTTGTAGAATAATACATTCCAGATTTTGTGTCCTTTTGAATGTTAATAAGGATACATTTTGTAACATAAAACCAGACACCCCCTTGTAGAACTACTAGCTACTACAAAGTTAATTATTTGAGATGAGGCCCCTATGACACATAAACATTATTTTGAGGCATTGGATAAAACTCTTAGAGTTATACTAAAGCATACAGACACAGAAGTTGCACAAACACCATTTGGGGGTAAGGTTGTGGTACTAGGTGGAGACTTAAAACATATACTTCTAGTAATATCCAGTAGAAATAGACAAGATGTTGTTGCTGCAACCATCAACTCTTCCTACCTATGGAAACATTTTCAGGTACTAATTTCAATTTAAACTTTATTATGGATAACATTAGCACAATATGATCCTTCATATATATTTTTTTTGTCAAACACGTACAGGTCTTGAATCTAACAAAAAATATGAGATTGGAAACAGGATTTACAGATCTACAGACAATTGAACTGAGTGAGTTTTCCAATTAGTTATTAAAGGTTGGTGACGGTGAAACATGAGATATGAATGATGGTGAAACTATTATCCAGATTCCAGATGACCTTTGCCTTCATTGTGGTGATAATCTAATTCATGATATTGTGAACTCGACTTATCCAAGATTCATGACACACATGCAAGATCCAAAATATTGCCAAGAAAGAGCAATCATCGCACCTACCATGGAAGTGGTCAGAAAGATCAATAATTATATGGTATCCTTATTGCCTGATGCTGAAAAGATCTATTTGAGTTCAGACAGTATATGCAAATCGTAGGGAAATGGACTAGACGATGTTCATATACCTAAATTTTTAAATGGTATCACCTCATATGGCCTCCCAAAACACAGATTAGTACTAAAGCTGAGCGTACCTGTCATGTTATTAAGGAACATAGATCAGTGGAATGAATTATGCAATAGAATGATATTGATAATCACCCAACTTAGGAGATATGTTATAGAGGAAAAAGTTATTTCTGGTAGTAACATAGGAGAAAAAGTGTTCATTTCAAGGATGAACCTGGCATCCTCTGATAAGAAATTGTCTTAGACTACAAAGAAGACAATTTCCCCTCTAGGTTTATTTTGTCATGTCAATAAATAAGAGTCAAGGTCAATCTCTGTCACATGTAGATTATATCTTCCAAAACTAATCTTCAGTCATGAACAACACTATGTGGCTTTTTCGAGAGTTTGAACAAGGAGCGGCCTCAAAGTTTTGGCAATCGATTCAAATGGGAGTTTCACAACAAGCATCACAAATGTTATCTTCAAAAAAGTATTTCATAAAATACTCAAAACGGTACTACAAAAATTATAATATATTATGACTATATATACACATATAAACTTCCAAGATTCAATCTTATACATTCTAATTATATCAATGTTGCAATTTCAGGGTCAGATCAAGTTCGTATAGACTTTGATGAGGACGATGATAGCCTCATTCTCAATCATACACAATAGGTAATTTCAGTATAGCATTAACTCATTTTGAATTGGTGTAATGCACTTTTCAAAGTTTATATAGATTCATGATTGATCATTTTAATATATTGCATCTATAGACCAAAATATAAAATACAACATTTTTATATTTACTTAGCCTATAATTATATAATTTATGCTTCTATTATCACATAAATTATATATCACACCTTATTGCTTCGGTCTTGCCCCGCTGCCCAACAGCCTGCACATCGGCACGGGAATAGTACTAGTATCTATCTATATATCTATATATATAATCTATATAATATTAATAATAGAG
>QAOA01002727.1:2168-15068 GCA_003255065.1 Cercis canadensis
TGGCCAGAATCTCTTCAGGTTCGACAGGGTCATCCAATGCAACCTCAAGATCATGAGGTAAGTCAGGTTCAACAGAATAGTTCCCGACTGCCCTTTTTAATTGGGAAACATGGAAAACGGAATGAATTCTTGCAAGTGGAGGAAGCTTCAACTTGTAGGCAACCGTTCCAAACTTTGCCAAAATCTGATAAGGACCATAATACCTAGCAGCCAACTTCTGATTAATTCTCTTATGGACAGTTTGCTGTCTATGAGGACGTAGCTTTAAGAAAACCCATTCGCCCACTTGATAAGACTGCATAGTTCTATGTCTATCAACAAACTTTTTCATGTGGTCTTGAGCTTTGTTCAGGTTGTATTTGAGCTGAGATAATGCTTCATCCCTGTCACTTAGTTCAACAGCCACTGCCTCCACTTTGGTCTCATTCCTCAAATATTTAATTAAAGTAGGAGCCTTTCTGCCATAGACAATCTCGAAAGGAGTAGAACCCGTAGAGGCATGGAATGAGGTATTATACCATAACTCTGCCCAGGATACCCAGTATGACCAGTGTTTTGGTTGTTCAGAAGCAAAGCAACGTAAATAAGTCTTAAGACATCTGTTGAGCACTTCGGTTTGACTATCTGTCTCGGGATGGTAAGAAGAACTCATCTTCAGCAATGTACCCTGCATGCGGAAAAGTTCTCGCCAGAAATTACTGAGGAACAAGGGGACACGGTCGCTGATTATGGATTGTGGGATCCCATGGAGCCGGACAATTTCTTTAACAAAGATTTCAGCCACAGTCGTGACTGTATAAGGGTGTCGTAACAGAATGAAGTGACCATATTTTGATAGTTGATCAACCACTACCAAGATAGCTTCATGACCTTTGGATTTTGGGAGGCCCGTTATGAAATCCATGGAGATGTCTTCCCAAATTTGATTTGGAACTTGCAGCGGTTGAAGTAATCCTGCTGGGGAGGTTGCAGCATATTTTTGTCTCTGACATGTATCACAAGACTTGACAAACTCTTGGATGCATCTTTTCATCCCAAACCAGTACAAATTTCCAGCAATCCTTCTGTAGGTTCTTAGAAAACCCGAGTGTCCCCCAGTAGGAGAGGAATGGAATTCTTTGAGTAACAGCTGAATGTGAGGAGAAGAGGCAGGTAAGACTAATCGATTTTTATAGAGAAGTACCCCTTGCTGGTGTGTGAAACCCGGTCTAGAATTTGGATCTTTTTGCAGGTCAGAAATGACCTTTTTGAGCTGGGAATCATGCTGGACCTCATGAGAAATACTGTCTCCATCTAACCAAACCGGATAGGAGATGATAGCCTGAAATTCCCCAGCTTCGTGCAAGCGTGACAGTGCTTCAGCAGCCTTGTTCTCCGGGCCTGGTTTGTACACCACTTGAAAATGATACCCTAAAAGCTTTGCCATCCATGATTGCTGATTGGGAGTGGTTATTTTCTGCTGCAGCAGGTGTTTCAAGCTCCTTTGGTCAGTATAAATGGTGAAAGTTCGTCCCAAAAGGTAGTGCCTCCAATGTTGAACCGCAAGAACTACAGCCATGAGTTCCTTGTCATAGGCGATTTAGACACATGAGAGCTTGAAAATGCTTTGCTGAAATAAGCAATAGGTCTACGATCTTGCATTAGGACTGCCCCAATCCCCGTACCCGAAGCATCACACTCCACTTCAAAAGGTCTTAAAGAATCTGGAAGGGTCAAAACAGGGGAGGTAGTCATGACCTCTTTGAGCTTCTTGAAAGCCTCTAGAGATGCTGGCCCCCATTGAAAATTGTCCTTTTTGGTGAGTTGAGTAAGAGGCTTGGCAATTTGCCCATAACCAGCCACAAATTTCCGATAATAACCAGTCAAACCAAGGAACCCCCTTACTCCTTTAACCGTTTTGGGAACTGGCCAGTCTAAAACAGCTTGTATCTTGGCAGGATCAGCTGCCACTCCCCTCCCTGATATAACATGCCCAAGATACTCCACAGATTTTCTCCCAAAATTGCATTTTTTTTCTGTTTACTACAAACTGATGCTTGGACAGAACTTCCAGCACAGTTGTTAAATGCTGTAAGTGTAATGACCAATCTGAACTATAAATCAGAATGTCATCAAAGAACACCAGCACAAATTTCCTGAGAAAGGGTCGAAATAAGTTATTCATAGCAGCTTGAAAAGTTGCCGGAGCATTAGTAAGTCCAAATGGCATGACTAAGAACTCATAGTGTCCATTATGAGTACGGAAAGCAGTCTTTGAAATGTCTGTTTCCCTAACCCGAATTTGATGAAATCCTGATTTTAAATCTAGTTTGGAGAAAAAACAGGCACCATAAAGCTCATCCAGCAACTCATCCACAACAGGTATTGGATATTTATCCGGAATGGTGACCTTATTTAGAGCTCTATAGTCTACACATAGCCTCCAAGAATCATCTTTCTTCTTAACTAGAAGTACAGGACTATAGAAAGGGCTAGAGCTAGGCTGGATTGTACCTGTATGGAGCATTTCAGTAACTTGCCTTTCAATCTCTTCCTTATGGTGGTGAGGATAACGGTAGGGTCGCACATTGACTGGCCCCTGCCCCTCTTGCAATACAATAGAATGCACGCAATCTCTCCTAGGAGGAAGTCCCTTTATTTCCTGAAAAACAGCTGCATAGTTTTCCAGTAAACATGACAATGCTTGCTCCTGTTGCTCTGTGAGTTCATGCTGTCCAACTACTTCTAATGCCTTCAAGGTGTGCAACCACCTAATGCCTCCTATTTCATAGAGCTAGGCTGGATTGTACCTGTATGGAGCATTTCAGTAACTTGTCTTTCAATCTCTGCCTTATGGTGGTGAGGATAACGGTAGGGTCGCACATTGACTGGCCCCTGCCCCTCTTGCAATACAATAGAATGCACACAATCTCTCCTAGGAGGAAGTCCCTTTATTTCCTGAAAAACAGCTGCATAGTTTTCTAGTAAACATGACAATGCTTGCTCCTGTTGCTCTGTGAGTTCATGCTGTCCTATTGCTTCTAATGCCTTCAAAGTGTGCAACCACCTAATGCCTCCTATTTCCATAGAAGTTGCCTCCAAAAAACTATTTAATGGGGCTGAATCTGGGATACCAGATTGTTTGTGATTGGATGACCGACCAATTCCCAAATTCCCTTGCAAAATCACCTGTCTCCCCCCTTGTTGAAAATCCATAGTCATATCTTGCCAATCCATCACCACCTTCCCCAAGGTTTTAAGCCAAGCTACCCCCAAAATAACATCCATTCCTCCTAACTCCAGGACATAAGCATCAATCTGAAAATCCAAACCTCCCACCTGAATAACCAACCCAGTGCATTTTCCCTGGGCAAGTACTCTATGGCCATCACCCAACCTAATGCCCAATCTCTCGGTAAAACTAACCTTCAATCCCAAAGCATGAGTTAATTCGGTGGATATGAAGTTGTGGGTTGCTCCACTGTCTATTAGCACTACCAGGTCCACACCTTGAAGCACGCCATCCATCCTCATAGTTCTAATCTTCGACCTTTCTTCCTCTGCCAGACCGAATAGCCCCATGGCCTTACACTCGAGTTCATCCTCTTCCTCGGAATCCTTCACCTCCATCGTCACTATTTCGCCATCTGAGTTTACTGTTTCGTTTTCGCCCAGAATCAGAACTCTGAGTTGCCTTTCTGCGCAATGATGTAGAGGGTGATACCTCTCTCCACAGCGGAAGCACAGTCCCTTCGCCTTCCGCTCCATCAATTCGGGATATGACATATGGCGAAGTCCCTTTGTCTTCTCCGGGAGTCCTCGGCGATCTCCATCGCTGCGACGAGGAGGCATCGTCGTCGACGAAGAGGAACTTCTGTTTGGCATGTGACCCGAAAATGGTGACCCGGTTGCCTGGCGGTTGCGACCCGAGGTCCAACCTTCTGGGTTGGTGGCCTGGCCCACTGGGTTAGCAGAGCCCAGGTCTCTCGGACTCGGGTACGGACGCGACCCGCTCTTCAGCCCTGCTTCTCGACTACTCTCACCCCAGAATCGTCCCCATAAGTGCTTCTCACCAGCACCATCGTCTCCGGTCAGCTCATCTTCAATGTCTCTGGCCATTTTCATCATTTGCGCACGCGAGGTAGGATTCAACGTGCGTATTCTTCATCGAATACTAGGCTGTAAGCCGCTCATGAAGTATCCCGCATATTGTTCTTCAGGAAGTCGACTAACTTGTGAAGAAATTAGTTCGAACTTCTCGATGTATGTTTCTACAGCACCGGTTTGCTTCAGAGCAGAAAGTTCCTCAAATGGGTTCTCAAATTTTCGACCCCCATATCGAGCTATTAGTGCTCTCTTCAACCTATCCCAAGTCAAATTATCCTCTGTTTCATGAAGGAGGTTAAACCAGTGTATGGTAGCCCCTTCCATACTAAGCCTGGCTAACTTGAGCTTAACCTCTTCAGAGGTGTTCTGTACTTCAAAATAAATTTCAGCTCTAGTAATCCACCCTACAGGATCGATACCATTAAACAAAGGTAACTCTACCTTTCTTACTGACATCCTGTATTCTTCTAAGGGGTCGGCCAGCACTTCTTCCACTCGGGGTTGCCTAGGAGGTGGTGTAGATTTCTCTCCTGAGGAAGATGAACCTTCTTTTAACATTCGACTAACTTCCTGCAGCAAGGAGTGCTGCATATCCATCAGGGCAGACTTGAATGAGGACTGTATATCACCCATTCCAGCCCTTAATGATGACAATTCAGCCTCCAAAACATCCACTCTATCTGACATTTTTGGCATGAATTCCTTTCTATGAATCCACTGATCCCTCTCTCACAGAAATGGATCCGGCAGGCCGGACCAAATTGTTAGGATACCAGAAAATAAACTAGTAAATCCAGAGTTAGAGAACATCCAGGAATTCCAATATTAGTGCTCTAAATAACTTATACTTAATCTGTTAGGATACCAGAAAGTAAACTAGTAATTCCAGAGTTAGAGAACCAGAGAATCAAATAAAAGACTTAGGAGTATTATTCAATTCAATAACTTCCCTACAATGGCCCAGAGCAATAGCTCCTCAGAGAAAGGATTCTCTGCCCAAGTCTAACAGTAAATTTACACTCCCCCTTCTCAAACAGAAAAGTCCCCAATATAACCACCAGAACCGTACCCTCTCTTTCCTCTAACCAACTGCCACTAATCTAAATATCTCTAACAGAATTCCCTTCTGCCCCTCCTTTCTTTCTCCTAGTGTAAACCCTCCATACTTTGGGCTTTGCATCAGGCTGAATACACCTAGGCCCAACCACTGAACCATGGACTCTATCATAATCTAATCCCCAACCTGGTTAGTTTCAGAAAGATTGTTTTTCTTCCTGACAAACAAAAAAGATTCAATAATATGCGAAGGTATAAATTGCAAAATGGTAAATGACTNTCCACCTTTCCATTTAACAAGGTACTGTTGGATAGAAGTGCCTCCCTTTTGGATAACTCTGCTGGCCAGAATCTCTTCAGGTTCGACAGGGTCATCCAAGGCAACCTCAAGATCATGAGGTAGGTCAGGTTCCACAGAATAGTTCCCGACTGCCCTTTTTAATTGGGAAACATGGAAAACGGAATGGACTCTTGCAAGTGGAGGAAGCTTCAACTTGTAGGCAACCGTTCCAAACTTTGCCAAAATCTGATAAGGACCATAATACCTAGCAGCTAACTTCTGATTAATTCTCTTATGGATAGTTTGCTGTCTATGAGGACGTAACTTTAAGAAAACCCATTCGCCCACTTGATAAGACTGCATAGTTCTATGTCTATCAGCAAACTTTTTCATGTGGTCTTGAGCTTTATTTAGGTTGTATTTGAGCTGAGATAATGCTTCATCCCTGTCACTTAGTTCAACAGCTACTGCCTCCACTTTGGTCTCATTCCTCAAATATTTAATTAAGGTAGGAGCCTTTCTGCCATAGACAATCTCGAAAGGAGTAGAACCCGTAGAGGCATGAAATGAGGTATTATACCATAACTCTGCCCAGGATACCCAGTATGACCAGTGTTTTGGTTGTTCAGAAGCAAAGCAACGTAAATAAGTCTCAAGACATCTGTTGAGCACCTCGGTTTGACCATCTGTCTCGGGGTGGTAAGAAGAACTCATCTTCAGCAATGTACCCTGCATGCGGAAAAGTTCTCGCCAGAAATTACTGAGGAACAAGGGGTCACGGTCGCTGATTATAGACTGTGGGATCCCATGGAGTCGAACAATTTCTTTAACAAAGATTTCAGCCACAGTTGTGGCTGTATAGGAGACCAGTGTTTTGGTTGTTCAGAAGCAAAGCAACGTAAATAAGTCTCAAGACATCTGTTGAGCACTTCGGTTTGACCATCTGTCTCTGGATGGTAAGAAGAACTCATCTTCAGCAATGTACCCTGCATGCGGAAAAGTTCTCGCCAGAAATTACTGAGGAACAAGGGGTCACGGTCGCTAATTATGGATTGTGGGACCCCATGGAGCCGGACAATTTCTTTAACAAAGATTTCAGCCATAGTCGTGGCTGTATAAAGGTGTCGTAACAGAATGAAGTGGCCATATTTTGATAGTCGATCAACCACTACCAAGATAGCTTCATGACCTTTGGATTTTGGGAGACCCGTTATGAAATCCATGGAGATGTCTTTCCAAATTTGATTTGGAACTTGCAGCGGCTGAAGTAATCCTGCTGGAGAGGTTGCAGCATATTTTTGTCTCTGGCATGTATCACAAGACTTGACAAACTCTTGGATGCATCTTTTCATCCCAAACCAGTACAAATTTCTAGCAATCCTTCTGTAGGTTCTTAGAAAACCCGAGTGTCCCCCAGTAGGAGAGGAATGGAATTCTTTGAGTAACAGCTGAATGTGAGGTGAAGAGGCGGGTAAGACTAATCGATTTTTATAGAGAAGTACCCCTTGCTGGTGTGTGAAACCTGGTCTAGAATTTGGATCTTTATGCAGGTCAGAAATGACCTGTTTGAGCTGGGAATCATGTTGGACCTCATGAGTAATACTATCTCCATCTAACCAAACCGGATAGGAGATGATAGTCTGTAACTCAGCAGCTTCGTGCAAGCATGACAGCGCGTCAGCAGCCTTGTTCTCCGGGCCTGGTTTGTACACCACTTGAAAATGATACCCTAAAAGCTTTGCCATCCATGATTGCTAATTGGGAGTGGTTATTTTCTGCTGCAATAGGTGTTTCAAGCTCCTTTGGTTAGTATAAATGGTGAAAGTTCGTCCCAAAAGGTAGTGTCTCCAATGTTGAACCGCAAGAACTAAAGCCATGAGTTCCTTATCATAGGCCGATTTAGACACATGAGAGCTGGAAAATGCTTTGCTGAAGTAAGCAATAGGTCTGCGGTCTTGCATTAGGACTGCTCCAATCCCCGTACCCGAAGCATCACACTCCACTTCAAAAGGCCTTGAAAAATCTGGAAAGGTCAAAACAGGAGAAGTAGTCATGACCTCTTTGAGCTTCTTGAAAGCCTTTAGAGATGCTGGCCCCCACTGGAAATTGTCCTTTTTGGTGAGTTGGGTGAGAGGCTTGGCAATTTGCCCATAATCTGCCACAAATTTCCGATAATATCCAGTCAAACCAAGGAACCCCCTTACTCCTTTAACCGTTTTGGGAATTGGCCAGTCTAAAACAGTTTGTATCTTGTCAGGGTCAGCTGCCACTCCCTTCCCTGATATAACATGCCCAAGATACTCCACAGATTCTCTCCCAAAATTGCATTTTTTTCTGTTTACTACAAACTGATGCTTGGACAGAACTTCCAGCACAGTTGTTAAATGCTGTAAGTGTAATGACCAATCTGAGCTATAAATCAGAATGTCATCAAAGAACACCAGCACAAATTTCCTGAGAAAAGGCCGAAATAAGTCATTCATAGCAGCTTGAAAAGTTGCCGGAGCATTAGTGAGTCCGAATGGCATGACTAAAAACTCATAATGTCCATTATGAGTACGGAAAGCAGTCTTTGAAACATCAGCTTCCCTAACTCGAATTTGATGAAATCCTGATTTTAAATCTAGATTGGAGAAAAAACAGGCACCATAAAGCTCATCCAGCAGCTCATCCACAACAGGTATTGGATATTTGTCCGGAATGGTGACCTTATTTAGAGCTCTATAGTCTACACATAGCCTCCAAGAATCATCTTTCTTCTTAACTAGAAGTACAGGACTAGAGAAAGGGCTAGAGCTAGGCTGGATTGTACCTGTATGGAGCATTTCAGTAACCTGCCTTTCAATCTCTTCCTTATGGTGGTGAGGATACCGGTAGGGTCGCACATTGATTGGCCCCTGCCCCTCTTGCAATACAATAGAATGCACGCAATCTCTCCTAGGAGGAAGTCCTTTTATTTCCTGAAAAATAGCTACATAGTTTTCCAGTAAACATGTCAACGCTTGCTCCTGTTGTTCTGTGAATTCATGCTGTCCTCCAGCTTCTAATGCCCTCAAGGTGTGCAACCACCTAATGCCTCCTATTTCCAGAGAAGTTACCTCCAAAAAACTGTTTAATGGGGCTGAATTTTGGATACCAGACTGTCTACAATTTGATGACCAAGCAATTCCCGAATTCCCTTGCAAAATCACCTGTCTCCCCCCTTGTTGAAAGTCCATGGTCATGTCTTGCCAATCCATAACCACCTTCCCCAAGGTTTTAAGCCAAGCTACCCCCAAAATAACATCCATTCCTCCTAACTCCAAGACATAAGCATCAATCTGAAAATCCAAACCCCCCAACCGAATAACCAACCCAGTGCATTTTCCCTGGGCAAGTACTCGATGTCCATCACCCAACCTAATGCCCAATCTCTCGGTAAAACTCACCTTCAACCCCAAAGCTTGAGTTAATTCGGTGGAGATAAAGTTGTGAGTTGCTCCACTGTCTATTAGCACTACCAGGTCCACCCCTTGAAGCACGCCATCCAGCCTCATAGTTCTATTCCCCGTCCTTTCTTCCTCTGCCAGACCGAATAGCCCCATGGCCTTACACTCGAGTTCATCCTCTTCCTTGGAATCCCTCACCTCCATCGCCACTATTTCGCCATCTGAGTTTACTGTCTCGTTTTCGCCCAGAATCAATACTCGGAGTTGTTTTTTTGCGCATTGATGTAGAGGGTGATACCTCTCTCCACAGCGGAAGCATAATCCCTTCGCTTTCCGCTCCATCAACTCGGGATACGACATATAGCGAAGCCCCTTTGTCTTCTCCGGGAGTCCTCGGCGATCTCCA
Source organism: Cercis canadensis (assembly GCA_003255065.1). NCBI lineage: Eukaryota > Viridiplantae > Streptophyta > Magnoliopsida > Fabales > Fabaceae > Cercis > Cercis canadensis. The sequence goes on from QAOA01002727.1 coordinate 11,425, forward strand.
TCGCTGCGACGAGGCGGCATCGACGTCGACTAAGAGGAAAATCTGTTTGGCATTTGACCCGAAAATGGTGACCCGGTTGCCTGGCGGTTGCGACCCGAGGTCCAGCCTTCTGGGTTGGTGGCCTGGCCCACTGGGTTAGTAGAGCCCAGATCTCTTGGACTCGGGTAAGGACGCGACCCGCCCTTCAGCCCTGCTTCGCGACTACTCTCTCCCCAGAATCGTCCCCGTAAATGCTTCTCGCCAACGCCTTCGTCTCCGGTCAGCTCATCTTCAATGTCTCTGGCCATTTTCATCATTTGCGCACACGAGGTAGGATTTAACGTTCGTACCCTTCATCGAATACTAGGCTGTAAGCCACTCATGAAGTATCCCACATACTGTTCTTCAGGAAGTCAACTAACTTGGGAAGAAATTAGTTCGAACTTCTCGATGTATGTTTCTACAGCACCGGTTTGCTTCAGAGCAGAGAGTTCCTCAAATGGGTTCTCAAATTTCCGACCCCCATATCGAGCGATTAGTGCTCTCTTCAACTTATCCCAAGTCAAATTATCTTTTGTTTCATGAAGGAGATTAAACCAGTGTACGGTAGCCCCTTCCATACTAAACCTGGCTAACTTGAGCTTAACCTCTTCAGAGGTGTTCTGTACTTCAAAATAAATTTCAGCTCTAGTAATCCATCCTACAGGATCGATGCCATTAAACAAAGGTAATTCTACCTTTCTTACTGACATCCTGTATTCCTCTAAGGGGTCAACCAACACTTCTTCCACTCGGGGTTGCCTAGGAGGCGGTGTAGATTTCTCTCCTGAGGAAGATGAACCCTATTTTAACATTCGACTAACTTCCTGCAGCAAGGAGTGCTGCATATCCATCAGGGCAGACTTGAATGAGGACTGCATATCACCCATTCCAGCCCTTAACGATGACAATTCAGCCTCTAAAACATCCACTCTATCTGACATTTTTGGCATGAATTCCTTCAATGAATCCACTGATCCGTCTCTCACAGAAATGGATCCGGCAGGTCGAACTAAATTGTTAGGATACCAGAAAATAAACTAGTAATTCCAGACTTAGAGAACCAGAGAATCAAATAAAAGACTCAGGAGTATTATTCAATTCAATAGATTTCCTACAATGGTCCAGAGCAATAGCTCCTCAGAGAAAGGATTCTCTGCCCAAGTCTAACAGTAAATTTACTCACACCTCCTCCAACAGATTCTCCCCATTATAACTACCAGAACCGTACCCTCTCTTTCCTCTAACTAACTGCCACTAATCTAAATATCTCTAACAGAATTCCCTTCTGCCCCTCCCTTCTTTCTCCTAGTGTAAACCCTCCATACTTTGGGCTTTGCATCTGGCTGAATACACCCTGGCCCAACTACTGAACCATGGACTCTATCAAACGCCATTGAGAAAGACCTATAGCTGGTGTGTAAAAGGATAATAGAGTAATTATGTATGGCAATTATGCTTCTCATGAGTTTTTTTATTTAAACTTTGTGAATGCAGGAGATTGGAGAGCATCCCATTGAGGCAGTTTGTAAGACCGGAGAGCATCCATTGATAAGTCACATCCCAAGGGTTTTATATACTGAATTTGAGTTATATTGTGTCAAATTGGTATAGTTGGCTAAAACTTCTTTTTATATAGCGCAGGTTTATGTTAACTATGTCAATATGAGACATTTAAGATCAAAACTCCACATTATGTCAGGTCAGGGTAGTGTGGGGTAGAAACACCCTTTTAAGATTGAGACTATTGAAGCTGAGGAGAAAAAGGTTTTATCAATTCCCATATGAGTTACCGGATCCTATATATATACACACATACCGAGACAACTAAGCTACCCACACTACATGAGGTTAGTGTTACGCACTCCTCGAATTGGGGGGTTCTAGTGGGACCCAGTATAAAGATTTCAAAAAACCGAGTCACCCAATATGCTTCAAACAGTTGACAGACTTTGAGTTCAATTGTGCACTATTTCACATTGTTTTTTAATTTCTCTTTTTGTCACATTTTCCTATGTCGTGTTGTTTATGCATTTTATCATAAATTAACTATTTTGGAACAAATTATGTGACTTAGTTTTTTGAAATCTTCACAGTGACACTAATTTTGAACTGTGGGACCCACCAAAACCCCACAATTAGGGGGACCCCAATTAGTAAGGGGTAGCAGAGTGTTTACCTATATATATATATATATTCTTTGGCTGTGAATTTTCTTTTGATAATTTAGAGGCATCCCAGAACTAAAAGGTCATGAATTCCTTGCTAACCATTATGTTGTGGCTTTTTGAGATTATTGGCAGCATGTTTACTTAATGATGCTATGTACTTATTTGATTTGATGATGTGATCCACTATAGTAGGTCTTAAGGTTGTAGAAAACACTTGTAGATTGAGGGGTTGAGTGCAGGTGATTGTCTCCCTCCAACAAGTTGGTATTAGAGCATATTCAATCTAAGAGCATATGCATGTTCGTGGAAGAAGACCTACAACAAAGGGTTGTCATTGAGAAGGAAGAAGACCCATGTTGAAGCACATTGTATTAAGAATTTGGATGGAAGAGTGCCATCCACAAAGCTAAGAGCCACTTATTGATAAGGTGATTGTCAAGAATTGCTAGAAGCAAGATGATTAAGATTTTGATGAGGCTTGAGGATGTTGAAGATCAAGAGACAAGAATATAAAGAATTCCAAGATGAGAAGATGAAGAGTCAACTTCAAAAAGAAAATTTCAAATTAACGGAGGGTTGAAAATAAATCTAATTTGAATTTTCTAAAAGTCCTTTAAGATTCCTACGAGTTTCACTTACTAGAAGTTATAAGAATGTCAATTTTAAGAGTAAGAGTTTTAGTTATGATACTGCTTTGTTTTAATGTTCTACAGTAATGATAAGAATAAATAAGGGAGTCTTCTAGAAGTCTTTATGTAATAGTATAAACAAGACTGCTGAGTCATGTATCATTTGGGATTGTGATTGAGATTCTCCCTCCCTCTCCTTCCCCAAAAGTAGTGCAAGTGTGTCTCCCCCTCCAACAATAATCTCCTGAAGCACTCGACATTTACAGAGTTGCAAGCTGCGAGAGAGATTATAGGAACAATTACGAAAATTAATAGGCCTTTATTTATTTATATAATATAAGCAACGAGTAGATCATTTTGAGAAGTTGGTTTAGGTATTATATATATGATTTGTGATAGGACTTTTTTATGGATAAGTTTGCATGGTTTCGTTTTGATTAGGAAAATGCAGTTACCATAATCATGTAGTGACCTCATAATCAAGATTTTCACTTTCAAGAAGGAATGTGTTAATACTTAGTAAACTTATTACCCATTGCTACAATAAAAAGACCAAAATACCCTTGGCATAGACCCTCCTTCACGTTTTTTTTTTTTTGGATCTCACGCTCTCGAGTCCTTCTTTTCTCTAAGCTTTTCTTCTCTTGGTTCCTTTCTTTTTCTCCCCGTGACCAAGCTAACTTGAGCGTCGGAGGTGGTGCCGGAGCTCAGGCTCCGGCCTCCCCCTGACCGTCCCTCTCTCTTTTTGCAGATTGCTGACCTCATCTAACTCCGGCAACAACAAAATGAAAAGAGAGAAACCATAATTGTATTCTGTTTACAATCA
>QAOA01002728.1:0-44234 GCA_003255065.1 Cercis canadensis
TATTTAGTCCATTGTTCTTGATGTGCTAAGCTATTTTTTTGTATGGATTGGACCCGGCCCATGAAATGGACTGGTTTATGTCCTCTGATTTGTTGAGCTGGTTCCTATTCTAGGCTNGCCCACGAAATGGGCTTATATATCATGCATTTTACATTCATTTAGTTAATTCTATGTGACTAGCATCCATAGGCCCCTTACTTGTCAAGGGAGGGATAGGAGGGACTTACCCCCATAGGGGTGGCTCTTCTATCTGCCCGAGGTAAGGATAAGCGTCACTTTGGGAACCGAGAAGCGTGTGAACAAAGTGAAAGGATTAGGACGCGATTAGGTTAATGCATAGCACAATTTTTTTTATTTGAAAATTTTGAATTCCTTTTAATTTTAATTTTGAAAAATTAAAAAATAATAATAATAAAAATAAAAATTCATTTTGAATCATTGCGAACTACGCGGATTTTGATCCCTATTTAGGGTACATAGGCATTCGAGGGTGACGAATCAAGTCATGTTTTAAATAATCACCTATTTTTCTTTTAGGGATAAAATAAATACAATTAGGCCATGATTTAATTTGCACAGTTAATTTTAGGTAACCGTCATTTAGACGAGTGTTATAGGGTGCTTAACACCTTCCCTATTCACAATTAGGCTCCTGAACCCTCTCTGGTTCGCAGACATATTTTTTTAGAAATTAAAGGGTTCTCTAATTGTTCCCCAGATTTTTAATACAATTGGTGGCGATTCTAGATAGAAATTAGAAGGGGTTTTCCAATTGTTCCCTAGATTTTTAATACGATTGGTGGCGACTCCAGAGTTTTCATTTTGAAAACTAAATCTTTTTATTTTAGCCATCCTCGTTATAGTGACTTCCGAGTACGTTCTGACAAATGACAACAAGTCTATCCCACATTTCCTTTGCAGTATTGCAATAAACAATGTTTTCATATTCCTTTGCAGACACAACACACACAATGTTGTACCTAGCTTTGGAGTTTAGTGTAAATCTAAGCTTATCTTCTGTAGTGAATTCATGTTCTTCTTTTAGAACAGCAGCTTCATTTATCATTTTAATGGGAGGCATGAGACCATTTCTGACTATTTGCCAAACTTCATAGTCAATTGACTCAAGGTACATCTCCATGCGATGCTTTTAGTAAGGATAGTTTTCTCCATTGAAGAATGGAGGTTTGTGAGAAGAGTGTGATTCATTCTGGTTGTTCATGTTACCAGCAATAGAATAATTTAGATCTTTAGCTCTTTGTTAGTTAAACCAACAGAGATATAATGAGCACCTTGCTCTGATACCAATTGAATGTTAGAAGAAATACTCCTAGAGGGGGTGAATAGGAGTTTTTAGAAAATTTCGATTAAGATGATCGGAAACATAATTTGATCAAAGTTCTAAACAAAGCAATAACTAGTTCTACAACTTAAGAACTAGTTCTAGAACCAAATAGATACACATAAAAACTCAGATCCATTTCACAGAGTATAACATAGATAAATCAATCTAGAAAACTCATTCAAATTTAACTCAAAGCATAAATGACATTCAGTAAGCATAAGCAATTAAGAATAAAAAAGAAAAGTTGAGAAGATCTTAGCCACAGATTTATAGTGGTTCAGTACTAAGGCCTACATCCACTTCTCCCTAAGCTTTAGGGTTCCACTAGATTGAGTTTAATTTGTCCAAGCTTCTCCAAGCTTTTACATATATGGTTTCTCTCTCTAAAGCTCACCAAGAACTTTCTCCTTCTAATATCCCAACTACAAGTTCCTCACAGATTTCCTACTGAAATCCTGAGTTCTAAATACTCATAACAGAGTTGAGCTCCATTAGCATACACTCTCTCTAGAGCAAAGTTTACACAATATAGAACATGAGGAAGAAGAAAACTCTCAATACATATTAAAGAAGAAGAAGGGCTGCCATCGCACCCTAAATCTTGCTCTGTATTTTCCTTTTTCTGCTTCTTCTCTCTGTTATCTCTAGAAGGCTTGAAAGACTGAATTTCAAGGAAGAAAGCATAGCATGTGAAGAGCAATCTTCACCTTTGATATGAGGACATATGTCATGCCAAGATTTAATCAAAGTCCACTAACAATTTCCCTTGTCCTGTAGTGCCAAGGAAGTTACTTTTTATTAACTTCCCTTGAAAGGTGGATTTCCACCAACTCTTAATAAAGAAATGGTTATATCACTGGTTGAGGTGACCTTCTTACATGCACAATGAGATCAAAGACTTCACACGCCTAACACCATCCAAAAGACAAGCACTGGTTTAAGAACTAGTTCTTACAACTTGAAGAACCAGTTCTTAGCTATCTTTGATAACATGTACTTAGAAAGATACTTAAATAAAACACAGATTAGAAGATATAGAATCATATGTTATCATCAAAAGCAGGATAGAAAATTGTGGAGCTTACATATTTTGTGGCTTGGAAAGTGAAAAGTTTCTTGGGTTTGAATATGTTATTCTATGAAAGAGCGATGATTTTCTTTGAGGGTGGTGGAAGTTGAATGGCAAGGTTAGAAGAGAAAGGACATGCGGTCTAAAATGGGTAAGTTAGGAAAATTAGGGTTAAGGTTAGATTCATTTTCCAAAGAGGATTGTAAGAGAATGGATTGTGTTTTTGATAAGGGAGAGATAGGATTTAAATTTAAATTTGATGGTGAAGGTGAAGGATTCGGTTGACTAGATTTAAAGGATGAATTATTTGTGGAGATATTTAGGATAAAGTTATGAGGCAAAGAGGACTGTAAGTTATATGGTGGTGGTTAAGATATGGGAGAGATTTGATTTAAATGTAAATTTGATGGTGAAGGGGAAGGATTTGGTTGACCAGAATTTGTAAGGTGAATTATTTGTGGAGATAATATTTGGAGAGTTTGAAGGAGATAATAAAGGAGTGGGATTCAGTTGGACAGAATTTAAAGGAGGATGAGTTTATGGGATTTGAATTAAAGATGAGGGTTGAGGCATTGGGATTGAAGAGTTCGAATGGGAGAAGTTTGATTGGGATTGCGGAACATGATAATAAGTTATAGGAATGATGTCAAGAGGGGGAGAAATAATAGGGGAAGGTGACCAAGTGGAGACAGGAAAGAGATAGCTAGTTTCTACAAATTTCACATGCCTTGATAAGTATTTTTTTTTTTGTTTACAAAATCATAAAAGATAAAAGCATGATTATTAGTGGAATAACCTAAAAAAAGATACATAATGGAATGAGGATTAAGCTTGTGTTTGGAGTCTGGACGTAACTAAAGATAGCACAAACAACCAAACGCCTTTAAATTAAAGTAATATGGTGTTTGTTGGAATATAGCGATTTGATTAGACATATTGAGGACAATAGTGCATGGGTAATTGGTTTATGAGATAGGTGGCTGTGAGAAACACATAGGACCAAAAAGAAAGAGGAAGATTCACATAGTGCAAAAGAAAAAGACTGGTCTCAACTATATGTCTATGCTTTCTTTCAGCTAGGGCATTGCATTTTGGTGTCTAGTGAAATACATCAAATTTTTGTTTAAGCAAATACAACTAAGAGTGTCTAGTGAAATGGTCTACAAAAATTATATAATACTTGAAACCATCAATGGAAACATGAAGAGATGGACCTCAAATATCAGCAAAAACATTCTCAATTGGCTTGGAAGACTTGAGACTTAAATTAGATAAGGGAAGACGGTGACTCTTGTGACATGAGCAAGAAGAGCAATCATTGACATCATTCTTCATTTGAAGTTTATTATGGGCAGCAATGTGGTTGAGAGTGCGAGATTGAAGGTGACCCAACCGGTGATGCCAAAGAAAGGGTGAGATGCATTGAACATGGTGAGCCTAAGGAGAGGAAGAGGGCTAAGAGACAAGCACTGGTAGTTGATACGTGTGGTTCTTACTTGGGCTATGAAAGAGAGACGCCCCCTTAGTCAGTCCTTCACAGAAAAAGAGTTAGGTGAGAATTCAATTGAAACATGATTTGTTTTGCAAAATTGGGAAACATATATAAGGTTTTGTTTCATGTTGGGTACACAGTGAGCATTGGAAACATGAAAAAATGAGGAAGGAGTGTGTAAAATGGAAGAACCAAGGTGAGTTATGGGCAAACCTGTGCCATTGCTGACCATCATGGTGTCATGTTCCTGGTAATCTTGTTTGGTGTAGAGGGAGGCTGAATAATTCATAACATGGTGTAAGGCATTTGTGTCCAGTAACTAGGGTTGAGGATTTAGTGAAGGGTGGGGAGTGATGAAGTTGGCTTCTAGGGATTTTTTTGGTTTAAGATGTGGGAAAAACTTGTAGCATTGTGAAGAAGGATGACTAGGTTTGTTGCAAAGTTCACAAGTAAGGGATAAAGTGAGACCATTTGAGACAGGTGTGGGAAGTTGAGGTTTTGAGGAAGGTAAATATATTTTGAAGTGAGAAGTTTGTGTTTTGGTGGAAACGTTAGCTGTGAGAGGTGAATGGATAGTTGTGGACTCTGATTTTTTGATATAAGTTTCAAAATCCACAAGTTGATCCCTTAACTCCATGAAAGTAATTAGGGTATCTCGGGCTCTAAAGGGACTAGTGATTTTTGTAAAATCAGAATCAAGGTCATTAAAGGTATAAATGACAAGGTCTAAATCATCTACTAAATTAGAAATGATGCCAATTTCATTTGCAAAATTCTTTATTTGTTGCAGATAGGTACTGATAGGTTGAAAACCACAATGAGTGGTGGAAAGCTTTTCTTTGAGAGACATGAGACTGGACCAAGATTGACTAGCAAAAAGAGTCTTAAGATGATCCCAAGCTTTTTTGGCAGTAGAGGGCTTGCCAAGAAGGGTCAGAACATCTAGTTCAAGAGAGGTTGTAATAGCATGTAGAAGGAATTTATCTTGACGGGTTCATAAGGTAAATGAAAGGTTGGGTTGGGTGATGCCATCTGAAATGATGATGGAGCAAGGACATGGTTTGGAGCCATCTAAGAAGGGCATTAGGTCATGGCCATGGAATAATGCATCTACAAGAGTACGCCAGTATGAGTAATTAGTATGATTAAGTTTAATGGGAAGATGTGCGGAAGTAAAGAAGATGAGGGTAGAACCAGGGTGATGAATGGTGGGAGAGACAATCACAGGTGGAAAGGAAGACAATGAATCTGAATTAATGGCCATGGAGGAAGAAAAATGTTGTTGTTAAGCGAATAACTCTGATACCATAAAGAAGTGAGACAAATGAATGGGAAAGGAAAGTTATATCTTTTTGTTTGTATTCATGTATTTATACATGTACAAAAAATTCAAAGAATAAAAAGAATGAAACCCTAGTTCTATGTAACAATAATTTGATTTTAGAACTCTATACAGAAACCTTAGATATTTTAAGAAGCAGTTACAGGAGATGTTCTATCATGTATGACCATATACTTATAGCACATATTTTGTGTGTCTCCAAGTCAGCACTAGAATGACAAGACATCAAGTAGCTGATTATGGCCACTTAAAGGTAGCGAAATTTCCTTGTGTTGATTATGAATGTCTATGCATGCTTTTCATATTCATACTTTTTACGTATATGTGACATTGGAGTGACTATATACACACTTATCTATGTTACCCCCTCTTAAATATTATTCCCTTGATAACATATTATTTTATACTATTTGTTTCCCTTATACTTAGTCTTTTAGTGTGTGTTTCTAGTATTTCTATGGCTTTTAGACATGTTTTATAGATTTAGACTTGTTGGTGCTTGTAGATTTTAATTGCTTAATTGTTAAATTCTGGCACTGCTTACGTTTTTCACCATATCCTTTGCTACAGACGTCCGATTAATGTGATTCCAGTTTCGTTGGAAAGCTGACAGAAAATTCCACATTTCATATGCAGATCCCAGAAGCTGATTCTCTCGTCTGGACAATTGAAATTCGCATGCAACCAGTCCAGATTTTCTGCTCCGCCCAGCATTGACTGATTCCTTTCCTTAGGGCTGCCTATTGGACTAGAGCATGTTTATTTGGGCCAACATCTGCTTTTTGGGCCAGCACACATGACACTAGGGCTTGATCATGTTTTTACCATTAATAATTTAGGAAACTAGGTTTATTTTGTAATTATTTTGTAATTAGGAAACCTAGAGGAGGCAGCCAGCTAGTATATATTCTCAAGTTGTTGAGGCAAATCATAGACAATCAGAAGAGATATGAAATTCCTTGAGCTGTTGTTGCCTCCTTTGCTGAGTTCATTTTTTCCCTTTGCTTTGTGTTCAAGTCTTCCATGGAAGGCTAAGTTTGTTTGTAATCAATTCAAGAGGAGTCAAACTTGACAATCCAGAGTTCCTGTGCTTCAACCGGGTTTGATTTAATTTAATTTGAATTACTGCTTCTCCCCTTCTTCATGTGATTGAATGGTACTTTGATTCCATGAGTTGTATGAATTTAAATCGGTTGATTAGATTCNCAGCCAGCTAGTATATATTCTCAAGTTGTTGAGGCAAATCATAGACAATCAGAAGAGATACGAAATTCCTTGAGCTGCTGTTGCCTCCTTTGCTGAGTTCATTTTTCCCCTTTGCTTTGTGTTCAAGTCTTCCATGGAAGGCTAAGTTCGTTTGTAATCAATTCAAGAGGAGCCAAACTTGACAATCCAGAGTGCCTGTGCTTCAACCGGGTTTGATTTAATTTAATTTGAATTACTACTTCCCCCTTCTTCATGTGATTGAATGGTACTTTGATTCCATGAGTTGTATGAATTTAAATCGGTTGATTAGATTCATAACAGTAATCAGATTGATAATCATACTTTAAAGGTCTTTAATATATGGTTAACTTGGATAATTCGGTTATTAAATTAATCTGGATTTAGTGATATAGAGCGGTTGCCTAGAGTCTTAATTCCATGATTAATTGAATCCTGATTGGTAAATCAGTAGGAATTCTAAGTGTTGCTGTTAGGGGTTCCAGGTAACACTTAACCAAGAATTAAATCAGATCTAGGTTATCTTTAGTGAACAAGGATGGATTAAGGTTTGGTTGCCTGCTTGAGTTGATTGCATTTTCTCTTATTTGATTAAATCCTATTTACTGCTTTCTGAATTCTAATCATTCTGTATTCAACACAAACCCCCTTTATTCTGTTATGTTCTTGCTTAAAGTCTTATTAGATTATTTGTTCTGGTGAATCCTTGGGAGACGACACTGGTTGCATCCTATACTACAAATTAGTTGCAATTAGTAGTTTAATTTTGTACGGTTCGGCACCCGTCAAAATTTTGGCGCCGTCGCCGGGGATTTCACCTAACAAATTAATCTTCTTAGAACTCTTTTATTACTATTTTGCTTGCTTACTGTTATTGTTTCTAGCAGTTGTTCTTCCTTCGTTTTCCCCTTGTTCTACTTGCTTTCCTATTTTGTTTTCCTGTTTTGTTTAGGTTGTCTTTCTCTGGTTAGTGTTTCTGTTTCTGTCTTGTTTTTGATTCTGACCAACTGGGATTGAGCTGCAAATTAGTGGACAGAGAAATTGCTTTGTGAGAAGCACTGTGAGCTGAACTTTGTGCTATTATTGCCCTTGTTTTGTCTCCTTTGCTGCTATTTTGTCCCCTTTGCTATCTTAGTTCACTTTTTGGTAAAATTTCTATATTGTGTAAGGTCTGTGATTATTTTTTTTTTTTTGCTGTCTTGTTTGCCTTACTGTTTTAGGTTCCCATTGTGAGAATTCTTGTGCCTATTCCTAAATTTTTCCCTGTTTCCCTAGCGTTTTGGTTTGAAATTACGATTTTACGGGTCAAAATTTTGTACGGATTTTTGTGCTCTGATTGAGCTGAAAATTGGTCAGTTGAAGGAAAACGATATGAGAAATATAGCTCAATGCAAAAGCATTGAGCACCACCTTATCTCGGCCAAATTCCATCGTTTGAACCCCTTTTTCAATTTTTTAAGATTTTTTATTTGATTTTTGAGTTTCCTTTTCATCAATATTTCATGCTGTGGTGGTAAAAAAAATTTAAAAAATGTTTTGTTGGGTCAATTAGTATTGTTTTGGTGTCTTTTTGCATTTGTCTAGTGCATTTAGTGTGTTGTGATTTTTGCACTTTTCTTTCATTGGTTCACTGTTTTATTATTTTTGTGTGTTCTAGTGTGTTTTAGAGTGTTGTTATCTTTTGATTTGCATAGTGTATGACTCGGTCCTCTTAATTTGAACTACTTGAAGGTGATTCTGAAATAGAGAGAACCTTGCACACACTTGCTAGGGCACGTAGAACTCCTAATCACATAGAGCATAATATGGCTGCCAATGACATTAATCCTGAGGTTGATCTTGCTGCTAATAATGGGGCTGGAAATAATGACATGCATGCTAGGGCTAGGACACTTAAGGAGTTGGCTGCCCCTGATGATAATTACCAACCTTTGTGTATTCAATATCCTGATGCTAATTTCGAATTAAAGTCTGGATTAATACACTTGCTCCCAAAGTTTCATGGACTTGCAGGTGAAGATCCTCACAAGCATTTGAAGGAATTTCACATAGTGTGTTCTACCATGAAGCCTCAGTCAATTGAAGAGGAGCACATCAAGCTTAGGGCTTTTCCCTTTTCATTAGATGGAGCAACGAAGGATTGGCTATACTTGCAGCCATCCATCATCACATGCTGGAATGACTTGAAGAGGTGCTTTCTTGAAAGATTCTTCCCTGCCTCAAGAGCTGCTGCCATCCGAAAAGAAATATGTGGCATAAGGCAAAGCAGTGGAAAGACACTACATGAGTATTGGGAGAGATTCAAGAAACTCTGTAGAAGCTGCCCCCATCATTAAATCAGTGACCAGTTGCTCATCCAATATTTCTACAAAGGACTTTTTCCTATGGATCGAGGCTATGTGGATGCTGCTTCTGGAGGTGCCTTAGTGGACAAGACCCCTGCAGCTGCAAGAGATTTAATATCCAAAATGTCAAACAATGCACAAAAATTTGGCACAAGGATGCTCACCCTAGCTAGAGGAGTGAATGAGGTACAGATGGTAGATCAACAAAGGGTGGAGACTCATTTGGAGGAATTGACCTCCTTGGTTAGACAGCTAGCAATGGGGCACACACCGGTTCAAGCTCATGCCAAGCTATGTGGAATTTGTTCCCTGTCTAGTCANACAATGCACAAAAATTTGGCACAAGGATGCTCACCCTAGCTAGAGGAGTGAATGAGGTGCAGATGGCAGATCAACAAAGGGTGGAGACTCATTTGGAGGAATTGACCTCCTTGGTTAGACAGCTAGCAATGGGGCACACACCGGTTCAAGCTCATGTCAAGCTGTGTGGAATTTGTTCCCTGTCTAGTCATCCAACAGATCAGTGCCTTACTCTCCAAGACAACACTGAAGTAGTGGCTGGAGTCTTTCCTGGCAGACCTTACCAGCAGCCCCGATATGACCTCCACTCCTCCACCTACAACCTTGGTTGGAGAGATCACCCTAATTTAAGGTATGGAGGAAATTCTGGCCAACCTTACCAGCAGCAGCAACAACAAACGTACCAGCCACAACAGCCTAGGTACAATGCAAGTTCAAGCAACCAAGAGTACCAAGCACCAATGAAGCAACCTATGCAGCAAGCTAACAAGCCAGAACCAAGCCTGGAAGACTTAGTGAAGCAATTGGCAAGTAGCAACATCCAATTCCAACAGAGGACTGAGACTAGCATTCAGAGCTTGGAGACTCAAATAGGTCAACTTGAAAGCACCATTAGTGAGATGAAGTCTCAAGGTTCTGGCAGTTTACCTTCTCAGACAGTCACCAATCCAAGAGGCAATGTGAGTGCCATAACCCTGCGCAGTGGTAAAGAAGTGAGTGCTCTAGAACCTAGCCTGCTTTCTACGGTTCAAAATTTTGTTCAAGAAAAAAATTCAGACCCTGCAGCCCCTAAAGGTATTCCAAAATAGCAGCCAATCCATCTTCAGGATCAAGCAGAGAGCTCTACCCCCAGTATTCCTCTCCCCTTTCCAAACAGAATTACACAGTCCAAGAAAATTGCTAAGCATGAGCTAGATAAAGAGATCATGGATACTTTCAGGAAGGTAAAAGTCAATATACCTCTTTTGGAAGCAATTAAACAAATTCCCAAGTATGCAAGGTTTCTGAAGGATTTGTGTACCCACAAGAGAAGACTGAAAGGCAATGAGAAAGTGAGCATGAGCAGAAACGTGTCAGCAATGATCCAGCCTAACTTACCATCAAAGTGCACTGATCCTGGAACTTTCACCATTCCCTGCATTATTGGAGACAAGCAGTTTACAAATGCTATGCTAGATCTAGGTGCTTTCATCAACGTGATGCCCAAGTCCATCTATTCATCACTGTAGATTGGAGAACTGAAGCCCACTGGAGTAGTCATTCAGCTTGCTAAACTGATTCTGGAACTTTCACCATTCCCTGCACTATTGGAGACAAGCAATTTACTAATGCCATGCTAGATCTGGGTGCTTCCATCAACGTGATGCCCAAGTCCATCTATTCATCACTGCAAATTGGAGAACTGAAGCCCAATGGAGTAGTCATTCAGCTTGCTAATAGAAGCACAACCTATCCTGCAGGCCTTCTTGAGGATGTTTTGGTTAGGGTAAATGATTTAATATTTCCAGCAGATTTTTATGTGTTAAATATGGAGGATGAGTCTACATCTAGACATGCCCCTTTGATCTTAGGTAGACCCTTCCTTAAAACTGCTAAGACCATAATTGATGTGCATGCTGGTACCCTGTCCATGGAATTTGGTGACACTGAAATTCGTTTTAATTTAAGTGATGCCATGAAACACCCTCTAGAAGAGATACCCTTTCCATGGAATTTGGTGACACTGTAATTCGTTTTAATTTATGTGATGCCATGAAACACCCTCTAGAAGAGCATTTAGTGTTCCAAATAGATGTCATAGACCTGCTAGTTAATGATGTGCATGCTGAATTGGTAGTTGAATTTCCTGATATAGTAGGCTTGCTAGATACTATAGAGTGCCCTGCATGTACTAATTGTGATGGGAGTTGTGCTAACTGTTCTGAAATTTCTAACTATTTGGGATATGATGAGATTGTTTTAGAGCATAGTGCAGAGCTTGCAGGTGTTGCTGAGTTTCAGGTAGTAGATTTAGCTTCTCCAACCAAATTAGTCCCGTCTGTACAGCAGCCACCTATACTGGAGCTGAAACCGTTACTTGATCATCTCAAGTATGCCTTCCTAGCAGAAGAAGAGAAGCTGCTTGTCATCATAGCCAACAATCTGCAACCTGAACAAGAAGAGAGGTTGTTGCAGATATTGAAGTAGTGGAAGACAGCCATCAGATGGACACTTGCAGACATTCCTGGCATTAGCCCTTCCACCTGCATGCATCAGATTTTACTAGAGGAAGAAGCTAAACCAATGAGGCAGCCGCANCCCAATGATTCTGGATATGGATATGGTCAAAAAAGAAGTGAGCAAGTTGTTATCAGCCAGCAAAATTTATCCCATCTCAGACAGTAAATGGGTGAGTCCAGTGGAAATGGTTCCCAAGAAAAGTGGCATCACTGTAGTGACCAATGAGAAGAACGAGTTGATTCCTACTAGAGTGCATAACAGCTGGCGCGTCTGCATCAACTATAAAAGACTCAACCAGGCATCAAGGAAGGATCACTTCCCTCTGCCTTTCATTGATCAGATGCTGGAGAGGTTGGCAGGGAAGTCCCATTACTGCTTCCTAGATGGCTTCTCAAGCTATTTTCAGATTCATATAGCCCTGGAGGATCAGGAGAAGATGACTTTTACTTGTCCATTCGGCACATTTACATATAGGAGGATGCCCTTCGGCCTTTGTAATGCCCCTGGTACATTCCAGCAGTGTATGGTGAGCATATTTTTTGAATTTTTAGAACACTGCATGGAAGTATTTATGGATGACTTTACTGTATATGGATCCTCCTTTGATGCATGTTTAGATAGCCTTGCTAGAGTACTGGATAGATGCATTGAGACTAACCTTGTCCTTAATTTTGAGAAATGTCATTTCATGGTAGAACAAGGCATAGTTTTAGGGCATGTAATTTCTAGCAAAGGAATTGAAGTAGATAAGGCTAAGATAGATGTTATTGCCTCTTTACCTTACACCATTTGTGTGCGGGAAGTGCGTTCCTTTCTTGGTCATGCAGGGTTTTACAGGCGATTCATTAAGGACTTCAGCAAGATTGCCCTTCCACTGTCTAGGCTTCTCCAAAAAGAAGTAGATTTCGAATTTGATAGGCAGTGCAGAGCCACCTTCGATCAGCTGAAGCAAAGCCTTACTTCTCCTCCCATCATCCAGCCACCTAACTGGGAGTTTCCCTTCGAGCTGATGTGTGATGCATTGAACTTTGCAGTAGGCGTTGTCCTTGCACAGTGAGTGGACAAGTTGTCCCACTTCATTTATTATGCATCTCGCACTCTGGATGCTGCCCAAGCAAATTATACCACCACTGAGAAAGAGCTTCTTGCTGTTGTGTTTGCTTTAGATAAATTTCGTTCATACTTACTGAATTCTAAAGTAATTGCTTTCTCTAACCATGCAGCTTTGAAGTACTTGCTCAAGAAGCGGGATGCAAAGCCTAGGCTCATTAGATGGATGCTGCTATTGCAAGAATTCGACCTTGAGATCAGGGACAAGGGTGGAGCTGAGAACTTGGTAGCAAATCACTTGAGTCGGATCCCACTGACTTTGGACAGCCTTCCTATCAGAGAGACCTTCCCGGATGAGCAACTTTATCAGCTGCAAGGTAAAGATGGTAAAGGTCCTTGGTATGCTGACTTGATAAATTACTTAGTTACTTATGAGTTACCTACTTATTTTAAGAAGCATCAAGTAGATAAGCTTAAAAGTGAAGTCAAATTTTATGTATGAGATGACCCCTATTTGTGGAGACTGTGCAGTGATCAAGTCATTAGGAGGTGTGTGCCTGGACATGAGATTGAATCTGTTTTACAATTTTGTCATACTTCTGCATGTAGTGGTCATTTTGGACCACAACTCACTGCTAGGAAAATTTTAGATTCTGGACTCTACTGGCCTACCTTGTTTCATGATGCACATAGCTTTTGTAAGAATTGTGCCCAATGCCAACGGGCAGGAAATATTTCCCGTAGGAATGAGATGCCTCAATAGTCTTTACTGTTTTGTGAGATATTTGATGTGTGGGGTATTGATTTCATGGGTCCCTTTCCTACTTCTTTTGGTTTTGTGTATATCCTATTAGCTGTGGATTATGTTTCTAAATGGGTAGAGGCTAAGGCCACCCGGACTAATGATTCTCGTGTTGTCTTAGATTTTGTCAGGACTCACATTTTCTGCAGGTTCGGCATCCCAAGAGCAATAATCAGTGACCAACGTTCGCACTTCTGCAATAGGCATATAGCTGCTTTGTTGAAAAAGTATGGTGTGGTGCACAAGGTGTCAACTCCTTACCATCCACAAGCTAATGGGCAAGTAGAAGTGTCAAATAGGGAGATCAAGCAGATTTTAGAGAAGACTGTCCATCCCAACAGAAAAGATTGGAGCATGCATCTGGATGATGCTTTGTGGGCTTATCGGACTGCCTACAAGACCCTTATAGGCATGTCGCCATTAGGCTAGTCTTTGGTAAGGCATGCCACCTTCTAGTGGAGATAGAGCATAAGGCGTATTAGGCAGTGAAGCAGTGTAATCTTGACTTGGCTCAAGCTGGTTCTCAAAGGAAGCTGCAACTACAAGAATTGGAAGAAATCAGGTTGGAAGCTTATGAGAATTCTAGAGTTTATAAAGAAAAGACCAAGGCTGTCCATGACAAGTTGTTGGTGAGAAAAGAATTCCACATTGGTCAAAAAGTGCTGCTTTACAATTCCTGTCTCAAGCTAATGCCCGACAAGCTTCGTTCTAGGTGGATGGGTCCTTTTGTGGTGACTCATGTCTTCCCTTATGGTGCAGTTGAGATAAAAAATGAGGCAACCAATAAGACTTTCCCAGTGAACGGACATCAGTTGAAACCTTTTTATTAGGGTTTTCAAGACCAAGTGGTGGAGGAGGTGCACTTGTCTGCTGCCTTCTATGAGACTTAAACCCATAAGCTATATTCTTTCCCCTTCTCTTTTAATTCTATTGTCTTGCTTTTACTGTTTGCTTTGTGCTTTGTATTGAGGACACTGCAAAAATTTATGTGTAGGGGAGGAATTAGCCTGCTATGTGTGTTTTTATGCTTTCTGTTTTTCAGTTTCTATTTCTGTTTTACTTGCTATTTTTACTGTTTTCTATTTTTCAATTTTAGATTTTTAGTGTTATGTTTTCTGTGATTTTAGCATGTTGTTTTTGCTATTTTTCTGTTATTTTGCTTTGCTGTTTTTAAAATTTAAAATTTCGTTTTCTGTCTTCCTTTAGGTTTGCTGTTTTTCTGTTTTATTTTTAGAATTTTCTGGTTCTTTCCAATTAATTTAGGAGTTGTGAAAAGAGTAGTTTGAAGCAATTTTGATTCTAAAGTTGCTACAACATGAGTGGACAATAATCTTGCTTCTTGAATTTAAGTGGTATGACAACAAATTTGATTTGGATGAGTTGATTTTTGGTAGTCTTAGAGTTGTGAGGATTTGAGCCATATGTCATGATTATTTCTTGTGTGTTTTCATTTATCAATTTGATACTCTAGAACTTGTTCTGTTTCTTAGTTGAGGTTACATTTGCACATGCATGCATAAAAGTGATTAAGGCATTCCTTTCTGTGAGAAGCTACTTGACCAAATAGCTAACCTTGATGTTATCCTTTGATTTCCCCTTTTGAGCCTAATGATAATTTCTTTCAGGTGTAGCTCATTACAAGCCTAAGTGTAAAACCGTGTCCTACCCAACCCTTAGGAATTGAAGAGCATTGCATTGAATTAAAAAGGGAGTGAATTCTTACAGAAACAAAGCATCAAGTTGTAGTTGATTGGTTGTGGCTGAAATTGTTAAGTGTTGTGCTTCAAAAAAATAAAAAAAATACAGCAGCAGCAAAAGAATAAAGTTGTTTTGGGATAAGTAAAAATGAGTTAAAGCCCAAAGTCAAGATGCATAAAGTACTTGAATTTCTCCATAATTAGATGCTTTTTGTGATTCTTTGGGTGCTTTAGCCATTTTTCCATATTCTTGTCATTTCTTTACCTTTCCCCATTACAACCCTTTAAAAGTCCTTTTGATTTGTGTTATGCATATGATTAGGTGCTTTAGCCATTTTTCCATATTCTTGTCATTCTTTTACCTTTCCCCATTACAACCCTTTAAAAGTCATTTTGATTTGTGTTATGCATGTGACATAGATAGTGGAGACTGAGAAAGTGAACAAGCTTATGGTAGTGTGATTTTGATAGGATGATTGGAGAGAAATACTCACCTTAGACACTTGAGGGAATTGAGAGCATTGATTTATCTTGTGAGAGGCTATTTACTTTAACTCATTCCTATTAAATGAAATTGCCATGTTGTGAGTTCTCTAGTTGTCAAGAGATGTTGTTCCATGAGTGTTGTTGTTTCTTTGAGTTTGAATTGTTTTATTACCTTGATCTTTGCATTCTTGATTTGTTTGAAGAGTTGTTTTCTTTTTCTAGTTTGATTTTTATGATTTTGCCCAGGAGTGCAAAAAGCTAAGTGTGGGGGAATTTGATAAGACATTATTTTACACTATTTATTTTCCTTATACTTAGTCTTTTAGTGTGTGTTTCTACTGATTTTTATGGCCTATAGACATATTTTGTAGATTTGGACTTGGTGCTTTTGGACTTTAATTGCATAATTATTGATTTCTGGCACTGCTTATATTTTTTACTATATCTTGAGTTGCATATGTCCGATTGATGCGATTCCAATTTTGTAGGAAATCTGACAGAAAATGATACATTTCATATGAAGAGCCCAGAAGCTGATTCTCTCATCTGGACAACTAAAATTCGCATGGAAGTAGTCCAGATTTTTGGCATCTGCTCAGCATCGACTTATTCCATTCCTTGGGCCTACCTATTGGACCAGTACCTATTTTTTTGCCCAACCTCTGCTATTTGGGCCAGCACACATGTCACTAGGGTTTAATCATATTTTTACCTTTAAAGTTTTAAGAAACTAAGTTTATTT
Source organism: Cercis canadensis (assembly GCA_003255065.1). NCBI lineage: Eukaryota > Viridiplantae > Streptophyta > Magnoliopsida > Fabales > Fabaceae > Cercis > Cercis canadensis. The sequence goes on from QAOA01002728.1 coordinate 16,115, forward strand.
TGTAATTAGGAAACCTAGAGGAGACAGCCAGCTAGTATTTATTCTTAAGTTGTTGAGAATAATAGGATCACGAATTTACCATTAGTAGCTACTGCCTCTTATTCCTGAGTTCGAGTTTATACCTTTGCTTTTTGTTTAAGCCTTCCATGGAGGGCTAAGTACTTCTGTAATCAATTCAAGAGGATCCAGACATGTTAATCCAGAGTTCCTGTGCTTCAATCTGGGTTTGATTTAATATAGTTTGATTATCTTCTTCTTCTCATCTTCATGTGATTGAATGGTATTTTAATTGCATGCATGCTTTATATGAATTTAAATTGGTTGATTAGATTCATCACAGTACTCAAACTGCTAATCATATGTTAAAGGTTTTTAATATATGGTTAACTTAAAAAATTCGGTTATTAAATTAATCTGGACTTAGTGATATAGAGTGGTTGTCTAGATTCTTAGTTCCAAGATTAATTGAATCCTGATTGGTAATCAGTAGGAATTTTAAGTGTTGTTGTTAAGGGTTCCAGATAACATTTAACCAAGAATTAAATCAGACCTATGTTATCTTTAGTGAACAACGACGGATTAGGGTTTGGTTGCCTGCTTGAGTTGATTACGTTTTCTCGTATTTGATTAAATCCTGTTACTGTTTTCTGAATTCTTAGTATATTGCATTCAACATAAAACCCCCTTATTTCTGTTTATGCTTGAGTCTTAGTAGATTAGTTATTCTGGTGAATCCTTGGGAGACGACACTGGTTGCATCCTATACTACAAGTTAGTTGCAATTAGTATTATAATTTTGTATGGTTCGGCATCCGTCAGTCAGCACCATGGTATAACTTCAATATCTGCCCATTGACCTTGAAGGTTCCTTAGGATTTGGCTCGGTGTAGCTAGGTAAAGTCCCTGGTGGTCTTTTTGAAATCAACTTGGCTACCTGACCAATTTGAGTTTCAAGGTTATGGATGGAAATCTCTTGATTTCTCAAAGTTGTTTCAATGCTTTTAAACCGGCCTTCTGATGTTGTTATGAATTTAGAAAGCTGAGCTTCAATGGTTAGCTTCTATGGTGGGTTAGGGGGTTGCTGAAATACAAGTGAAGGACCTTGTCTTTGCTGTCCTTGATTGTTCCAAGCAAAATTCGGGTGATTTCTCCACCCAGGATTATACATGTTAGAGTAAAGATTATTGGGCATTCGATTTCCCAAATAATCTGCTTGTTCTACTGCTAGTCCTGAGGTGGGTGCTTGGCATTCATGGATAAAATGTGCTCCCCCGCAAATATCATAGCTCATAACAGGTGATGGTGGAGTAGGTCTGCTGATGAACACACTTTTTATACAATAGTTATTCCTCATACTTAGACATTGAGATAAATACCACAGGTTGCATGTAGGATAGGAATATACCTCAATGACTTTGATGAACACACTTTTTATACAATAGTTATTCCTCATACTTAGTCTTTTAAACCTCTTTTGGGCTGAATTGCATAGACTTAGACCTCATTTCATGACTTAGGATCCATTTATGCTTAATTGCAATTTCCAGCAATACTGGGCATTATATGCTGTCTCTGTGTTTCAGGCATATCTTGAGTTCTGGATGTCCAAAAATTCCGAGTCATACCTTGTTGGAAAGCTGAGAGAATTGTCTACAACTTTCTTTCAGGGCTCCAAAGCTAATTCGGACGTTCAGAAGGTCATATGCAGCCTGGAAGCCAGAGAAGACATGCTGTCGCAGGATCCTGACCTACGTGCAGTATTTGGGTGTATTGAACTCAACATCTACAGTATAACTGGAGAAACTGGTACCATAGGAAAGCTAACAGACAGAGCTTCAATTTATATGAAGACCGGTTCACCATATTTTATGTGAAAGATGGTCTTATTTGCTGTGCAAGTTAGCTGACGGTTCCAGACACCTTCTGCCACTTAAATGGGCCTAACTTCCTCATGACAAGTCCAAATGGGCCCAAACCAAAGCCCAATTGAAGCTAAGGCCCATGGGAACAAGTGTGCCCTAAGGGCAATTTAGGTGTGCATGTAAAATTTGAGCTCTATATCAGAAGAAGGAGGCAGCCGAAATTCATAACCACCTCATTACTAAGGCCCATGGGAACAAGTGTGCCCTAAGGGCAATTTAGGTGTTCATGTAAAATTGGAGGTCTATATCAGAAGAAGGAGGCAGCCGAAATTCATTACCAAGTCTTAGATATTTTTAGACAGCTTTCTCTTCTTGCCTTAGTCTCGAAGTTTTCTTTTAGATATTTTGTAAGAACTTCAGCTCCTCTTGTTCATGGAGGGCTAATCCAACATATCAATCCAGGTTTTGCTATTCTGATTATTGGTTTTGAGATTATGAGTTGTTGTTCTTCCTTTTAGTTGTTAATCAAAGTTCTTTCAATCCTTTGAAATATTCTGTTTGAATTGCTCAATTCGAATTTGGATTTTCATGTGTGATTGCTTAATTACATGTGATAAAAGAGGATGGTATGGTTGATTAATGTTTCTGAGCTTTTGGATGGATTAATCACCTTGGCTGGATCATGGACTTAGGTAAAACTAGACTTGAATGTTTGCTTAATTCATTTAGTCTTAGTTGAATCCGAATTCTGGTTGCTTAACCAGTGGAATCCATAGAACATTGAGAGGCTTCTTGATATGTTTTAAAGGCCAAGAACATGGTTAATAATTGAATGGATCATTAGAAATCAAGGATGAACTTAAATCAGAATTAGTAAAGACTTGGATTGGTTGCTTTCTCTTAAACTTCACCACTGATAATTAATTTTCGTTAATCACATAAACCAACAAAACCCCCCTATTTACATGCTTCTTAATATGATTCACTAAATAGAACAATCCTTAGGTTCGACTTAGGGCTACCCCTTGCTGCAAAAAGCTAGGTAACCGACCTAAAACATTAAGTAATTTGAGGAGCCTCGGCAGCTCATCATCTGCCAAGATTATCAATCTTCTTAGTCAGAGTCTCAATTTTCACCTCTAAAGAAGTGACAGTATCCACATTGTGCACTCCGCCTGATCTGACATTCATTCTTTGATTCCCCCACTGATAATTGCTCATAGCAATGTTCTCGATCAGCGTCTGTAGCTCTTCAGGAGTTTCAAAGCTTGTGGTTCCTCTTGAGGAAGAATCAATGAGCTGTCTAGTCTCAAAACTGAGACCACTGTGAAAAGTTTGCATCTGAACTCCCAAATCCAACCTATGACGTGGGCATTCTCTCAGCAATTCCTTCCATCTCTCCCATACTTCGTAAAGTGTTTCACCATCTAATTGTTGGAAGGAGAAGATGTCATTTCTAAGCTTTGTTGTTCTTGTTGGAAAGAAGCACCGACTTAGAAATCTCTCAGTGAGCTCATCCTATGTCTTGATAGAACCCGGAGGTAATGTCCTCAACTATGATTTTGCTTTACCCCTCAGTGTAAAGGGGAAAAGCATCAATCTAATTGCATCATCACTAGCTCCATTGACTTTAAAAGTATCATAAATCTCCGAGAAATTTGTGATGTGAGTATAAGGGTCTTCATCTGGCAGCCCATCGAATTACACAAGTTGTTGCACCATCTGGATGATGTTCAGCTTGATCTCAAAGTTGTTGGCATTCACCGGAGGTCTAGTTATGCTGGACTCAGTTCCAGCAGTTGATGGCCTTCCATAATCTCCCATGGTTCGTGGTCTTTCTTGCTCAGCCATGATAGGTTCTTCTTTGAAAATAGGCTCAGATGGTTGACCTTCCAATAGGATAGCCTTGTTCCTTGATTTTCTCACAAATGTGCGCTCAATTTTTGCATTCAACTCAAAGAGCTTCTGGTTACTACTTCATGTCATACACCAGTAAAACTAGCTGCTGCAAAGATCAACCACAAATAATGATAAGAAAGAGGTTCAGGGCTAACAAAAATTTCTCTAAAAAAAAATAAAATGATTAGAGTAATAGAAAGTAAACGTTCCTAATATTATAGTTCCCCAGCAACGTCGCCAAAAACTTGATGTTTTGATTTATGATTGTATTCAATTAAATCAACAAAAATTTCTCTAAAAAAAAATAAAATGATTAGAGTAATAGAAAGTAAACGTTCCTAATTTATAGTTCCCCAGCAACGGCGCCAAAAACTTGATGTTTTGATTTATGATTGTATTCAATTAAATCAATACTACAATCACTCTAGGTAAGTGTACCTATCATTTTGTAGAATAGCTTAATCGAGTACGGATATCATTCCCACGATGAACTATAACTATTAGTAGTAATCCCTTTTCTATTATCTAATCTCAAAATGGTGGTTTAATTAATGAACTACTTAATCTAAACTAATATAAACAAGTCAAGAAAATAATAACAATAAATTTGATAGATTTATCAATTGAGAAGGACAGGTCTAGATAAGAATCCCCCTAGAATCTAACATTGCACTTTCATCTTTAACTTAATGGTCACCAATTCTTTACTTAGACTGATGGAAATTTCTGAATTATGCCTTATTCTTTCTCAAGCAATATGACATCTATTCCTAGGTTGATTGACTGAAATCTGTTCCTAATCAAAACCCCCAAGAATGCATTAGCTCGTGTTCTGTGAATTCCCTTAGTACATTGACTCAAATCAGAAGACTTATGTGAACCCTATCTCTAGTGATTCCAAGCAAATCCCACTGCCTATAAGTGATATTGTTCAATTTACAATTTCTCAATCTAGAAACTGAAATCTAGTGCTAAATCAATGGCTAGCTTCATCAACTCAACACAAATAATAATCATAGACAATTCTAAGAAATTAAAGGTACATTCTCATTAAATCAAAGAGAGAAGAGTGCAGATGTAGTTCTAGGGTTCATCCTATCTAAACTTTTACAAATTAGTTCATGATAAAATCTGAATCAACAAAATACAGAGAAGACAAGATAGAATCAGAAAAACTCTTTCTCATGAAGTTCTTTCAAGGGGTTAATCTTCTATCTTGTTCTTCTTCAACCCTCTAGGGTTGGACTGCAGCCTCTGGCTTTGATATCTGCCTCTTGATGTCCAAAAAGACGGAGCTCTTACTTCCCCTCTTAAGTGCATATATATACTACTTCGAATTCTAGGGTTTCACCTTCAGAAGCTCAAACACAGCCTGGACACGGCCATGTTCACTTATGGTTGCTGGGCGTGTCACTTAAGTTGCCTTTTCTGGACTGAAAACATGGCATCCAACACGGCCGTGTCTCTTCTTCTTCAGGCCGTGTTAACATCAACATGGCCGTGTTCACTTATGCTGAAAGCATGTTCATCTCAGGGTGTCTCTGGACAACGAACACGACACTAACACGGGTGTGTTGTTCATAAATCCTAGTCGTGTTTCTCAGTAAACTGGAGCAGGGCTTTCTGGATGCTAGACACAGGCACACACACGGCCGTGTGTGGGCCGTGTCCCCTGTCTACACTTCAAATTCTTTTGATTTTGTTCTAGAAACTTCCTAAAATCCTTCCTTTAGCTTGATCAACTAGAGAAACACCTGATAACACAAATACATGAGTTAAGTACCATGTTTAAAGAAAATTTACTCAAATCTAAGTAAGAATCCATTGGTAAAACATGGAACTTAAAGGCATAATAAGCAATTATCAGCCTTCGAAGCTCACAATTTCTTCAACTTCCCTTGCTGACCCTATTTGGGGAATGCCTCCGTATTTTATAATACCCTCAACTACTCTACCTCCTCATATCCTTGGATTGGCTCCAAACCAAATTTTTCCTCTTATTATACCACAATCAAACATCTCATACACTTTACCCCAACCATCTTTGTTTACCTCGATTGAGCCTTCAAAGGGGACTTCATTTAATCCAAATGAGATTCAAGGTGGTGTTTACACATACACACATCCCATCACCCACTACACTTCCCATTTTAACCCTCAAGAACCCTAAGTGGCAATCCTTTTAGGGAAGGAGAAAGAGGAGCAGGAAAAAGAGAAAATGAGAGTTAAGCTTATGGAGAAGAGACAATACTCTCTAGAGGAACAACTGTGTACCATGCAAGGTGTGGGGTTGAGCAGTTATGTCTTGCTATGGATGTCATTATCCCAAAGGACTTTAAGATGCCTAATTTAGCAAAGTATGATGGGACTTCGGACCCTTATCTTTATTTTCTAGCCTACTGCACCAAGATGTCTGTATGGTCTAGAGATGAGAAATTCATTGTCTATTTCTTTTCTGAAAGCTTGCAAAGGCCTGCTTTAGATTGGTATCTCCAATTGAATAAGTCCAAGACCCAGAGTTTGAAGACATTGGTTGAAACTTTTATGAGACAATACAAGTTCAATAGGAATAATGGACCTACTAGAGAACAACTAAGGAGTATACAAAAAAGGGCTGGAGAGACCTTCAAAGAATATGCTCATAAATGACGAGTGTTAGCTACTCAAGTTCAACTGCCATTAAATGAAGCTGAAATGGACACTTACTTTATCAATACCCTGGAGTCACCATATTATAGGATAATGATTGGGAACTTTTCTAATGACTTTGCTGATTTGATTAAGACTGGAGAGAGAATCAAATTGGGGATCAAAGAAGGGAAGCTACAAGTGGCTCATTCTGAGGGAAATGGCTCTAGCCAAAAGAAAGGAGGTTTTCAAAAGAAAAAGGAAGATGAGGTGAATTGGGTCCAAGCACCAGGGGCATTACCATATCTCCACCCACGAGGTCCATATTATTCTCCAATGCCCACTTATTCTCCTCCTTACCAGTTCAATGCAATCCCACCATCATTTTCACAACGCCCACAAAATCCTCTACAAACCTATCCTTTTTATCAAATCGGCTCAAGGATATCCTGCTCCTTGAGCAGCTTTTGCAAGGCCTGATCGTGGTCAACCTAGGCCTCCTAGAAATAAAGAACCCTTTCCCAATCTTCTCATAACCAAAGCTGAGTTGTTCAAACAACTATGTGATGCTCATGTGTTAGCCCTTCAGCCTACGACACCCCTCCAATCTCCTTTTCCTCACTGGTATAATCCAAACCTTAAGTGTGAATATCATAGGGGAGCCATTAAGCATTCAATTGAAGATTGCCTTGCTTTTAAGAATAACATGATGTACCTGATCAAGCAAGGGGTGACCAAAGTTGAGGAAATTGCAGTTGCGCCCAATGTAGCTACTAACCCATTGCCAAATCATAGGGCTCAAGGTTGAGAAGATCTCAGTGGAGGTTGAATGGTGATTCAGGAAGAATGTTAATCAAGCTTGCTTTTATGTTGCTTTAAGTCATTTCTCTTGATGTTCAGTGTTTGTCTTGTCAACTTTTTCTTTTTAGTCGAAGTCTAAGGCTAATAGAGTTTACTCAGTGTTTGGACCTTATGTTATTTTATTTTAATTAATGAGATGATCATGCATTTTCCTATATTGCTTTCATTATTTTGCTCTTATTCTTTTGAAATAACTCAGAAAAAAAAATCTATGAATCTCCATTTTGAGAAATTTTGATTGACATAAAGATGATAAATTTGAGAGTGATGCAAATTCAAGATCTCATAAGAAAAATGGTTTTCAAGCAAATTTTGAGCTCCATAGACAAACTTTTCCAATGATGAGAGACATTATTTGTTCTCCCAAATATATAGGAGTGTCCTTAGTTACCCCTTTGAGCTTGAAGAAGTAGATCATTTCTTAATTACCAGATTCATGAACTCCCTTGGAAAGGGTAAAACTCTAATAAGCTTTCATGACAACATTCAAATGCCAAAAATGATGATTTCATTTCCTTTATCCAAACACTTCATATCCATTATAACCCCTTTGAGTTTTAAATTTTCCTTCATACTTGATGAGAATTAACTTGCAAAAGACGTCTTCGAAATCTCCATGGACTTGCCAAAAAAAAAAGTGAAAATGCAAAGGAAATGCAAAAGAGAGGAAAACTCTCCTAAAGAACTCTTCGAGAAGGAAGAAAACCCTTTTCCAAACAAGAGAGACAAATATATATAACAAAAAAAAAAGAATAAACAGAAATATTCCCTCCAAATGTTTGAAGGACAGGAAAGGCAATCCAAGTGAAAAGAAAATAAAAAATTAGAAGACCTTAAATTGTCAAAAGCATGATTCTTATTGTCGTCCAAACATCAAATGTTTGGGCCTTTATATCCTTTCTTTCATTAGTCATATCTTACATCTCTAAAACCTCATTACAACCCTTGAGCATTCTCATGGTAAATGAATGTTGGCATAAAAGCCTATTAGAGTTGGGCGTTGAAGAAAATGGAGAAATAAGATAATGGGCAAAATAAAATTTTGAGCCTTTATCCTTTCATTCAAAACAAAGGAAGAGTTTTGCACTCTAAGACCCCGTTACAAGCTTTTAAAGACCTCTTTGAGAATTGGTTTGTTAGAACAATAAACTAGGGAAAAATTTTCACGAAAATTTTGTTTTTAAAAAAAAATGAAATTGCAGTCAAGCTTGACTTAAGAAAAATCTCGTTTGTGTCAATTGCAACCCTCAAAAGGAATATCTTTGAATTCTCACACTAGGAAAAATTTTCATTCTTCAAATTTTCAAGTAGTAATAAGCATTAAAATAAGGGCTCTATGTCCTAGCTTTTGCCTCTATGATCCTCCCCAACGCTTGACACTGGGGCAAATTTTGGTTACCTAAAATTCATTTCTTGCATAATTTTATCCTTGCCAAGTTTGTTTGCATAAATCAAGGGGGCATAGGCCTTGTCTCATCTCAATCATTTCTTTACAATTATGTCATTTCTTAAATGCATAACTCATTTCATTAATTTTTTGTTAAATAAAATAAGAGTGGTTCTTATTGAGTTGACATGACAAGCATTAAGAATTGAAGAGCATCCTTAAANAAGGAAGAGCTTTGCAGTCTAAGACCCCGTTACAAGCTTTTAAAGACCTCTTTGAGAATTGGTTTGTTAGAAGAATAAACTAGGGAAAAATTTTCATGAAAATTTTGTTTTTAAAAAAAAATGAAATTGCGGTCAAGCTTGACTTAAGAAAAATCTCGTTTGTGTCAATTGCAACCCTCAAAACGAATATCTTTGAATTCTCACACTAGGCAAAATTTTCATTCTTCAAATTTTCAAGTAGTAATAAGCATTAAAATAAGGGCTCTATGTCCTAGCTTTTGCCTCTATGATCCTCCCCAACACTTGACACTGGGGCAAATTTTGGTTACCTAAAATTCATTTCTTGCATAATTTTATCCTTGCCAATTTTGTTTGCATAAATCAAGGGGGCATAGGCCTTGTCTCATCTCAATCATTTCTTTACAATTATGTCATTTCTTAAATGCATAACTCATTTCATTAATTTTTTGTTAAACAAAATAAGAGTGGTTCTTATTGAGTTGACATGACAAGCATTAAGAATTGAAGAGCATCCTTAAAGCAATACCATGATCTTTGCAAAAGATTAACATTGATGAAAATCCATGTAGGAAGTAGTCCTTTGGACTTGACCCAAACTAGGGCAAAATTTGATTGAGCAAATTTTTCATTGAGCAAGCAACTTGCATTTTTTAGATTCAATGTTCTTAATTTGAACATGGCATCTGATCCACCATTCTATTCCTTTGCATTTTTGCGCTTTAACACATTGTTTAACTTTCCACAACATTTTTGGGGTTGACCCGCCATCTCAATGTCATTTTAAGCATTCGTCGTTCACATCATTTTCTTGCATATCATGCATCCTGGTTTTTAATTTTTTGTCAATTCCCAGGCTCAAATCTTGGTTTTAAATTTCTTGCAAATTCCCAAGCTCGAATTCTGATTTTAAATTCCTGCCAATTCCCAAGCTTGAATCCTGGTTTTAAATTTTTTGCCAATTCCCTAGCTCAAATCCTAGTTTTAAATTTTGTGCCAAAGACTAGGCTTAAACATTGGTTTTTAAATTCCGTGCCAATTCTTAGGCTCGAAACTTGGTTTTAAATTTTGTGCCAATTCCCAAGCTCGAATCCTGGTTTTAAATTTTTCGCTAGTTCCCAGGATCGAATCATGGTTTTAAATTTATTGCCAAAGTCTAGGCTCAAACCCTAGTTTTAAATTTCATGCCAATTCCTAAGCTCGAACCCTGGTATTAAATTTCTGCCAATTCCCAGGATCGAATCATAGTTTTAAATTTTCTGCCAATTCCCAGGCTCGAATCCTGGTTTTTAAATTTATCACTAGTTCATAAGCTCGAATCCTGGTTTTAAATTTCTTGCTAATTTTCATGTTTGAATCCTGGTTTTTAATTTTTTTTCCAATTCCCAATCTCGAATCTTGATTTTAAATTTCTTGTCAATTCGTAAGCTCTAATCCTAGTTATAAATTTCTTTATCCATTGCTAGGCTCAAATCCTGGTCTTTCGGATCGAATTTTGGTCTTTGTGGATTTAGTTATCTTTCGCATCATGAGTCGCCTCGATTGATAACATTTTTCTTTTCCTTTATTGGAGACAAAATACTTGTCTACTATATTTACATGTTTCCTATGTGAGGACATGAAAGCATTTACTTCTCACGTCCCTAAAATAGCAAACATGTAAAGAGGGGCACACTGTAGACACCGTACTTTGTCCGGGGGTTATTACATGTTTTTCAAAAAAAAATTATTTTTAATCGGGAATTTTGATTTTAAGGTCTCTTTTAGCTTTTGGATCAAAGTTTTGGTTTTTGAGCATTGACCCACTTTATTTGAATATAAGTTAGGAAGCCCTTTAACCTGTTTTCTTTAAATTTAGGTTTGGGGCCTTTTGACCCATTTGATTTGTTTTAAATACTTTGCTTGGACATAAAAATTATCATTTTTTGGGCTTTTAGTAATTTTGGGTCAAAACTCATGTTTTGGGCTTGGCCCATCATGCTAAAACCTTAGTTTGAGGGCTTTCGGGCCCATCCGATTTTTTATTTTTCTAATTTTTTGGGTTCAAATAAATGATATATGTTTGTTGGACTATTAAATTTGTTTGAGGTTTAATTTAGGACCAATTGGACTAACTTAGGTCCAAGGTTGACTCGTTAGGTTCATTTTGACTTAATTTGGCCCAATTGGCCAATTAGGGTTTTGAATTTTTATTTTAATAAAATAAATTTGTTAAAAATCTGGAAGAAGGTCAGCAAGAGTTTAAAGAATATTCCCAAGCATAAGTGAAAAGATCTAGCCTCAAGGAAGCTTCATAGAAGTTGGTTGTGCAAGACAATTTTGGAAAAATTATGAATGGGAGCTTCTTAACCTTATTTTTGCATGATAAAAATACAAATTGGAGGGGGTGAAGTGTGTAATTTGGCTAGGGCATTTTGGAGAAGAATTATTAGATTTTTCACATAGCAAGGCTATAGGAAAGTGGGAAGAATATGCAAAAAGGGTATGAAAGGACCAAACTACCCTTAACTTGCTCTCCAAGTTGAGAGGGCTGATTTTATAAGAAAAACAAAAGAGGAGGGAGCCTCATAATATGCTCTCAAGGTGAAAACAAGGAGGAAAACTAGAGAACTTGAAAAAATAGATCAAAGATAGGAAGGTTGAGAGAAAAGTTAGGAGTTCTTGAGTGTTCTTCATATTTTTGGAGAGGAAAAAAAAAAACAAAATCAAGAGTGTTAGAGCTTCTTGGAGTTGGGTTCTACACCTTTAAGCAAGGAAAAAGAGTTTTCTTGAAGAACACTAGGTAACATTCACTCTTCTATTGATTTCTTGTCATTCTCTTGTGGGTTTTTGTTTGAATCCATGTGAAATGTATGTTTCTTTTTGTTTCCCTCTTGAATGGCTCTATTTCATTTTAATTCCATGAGTTTCATTTTGATTTTTGTTGTTTTTCTCCTCTCTTGAATATCCTCTTAATATTTTGGTTTAGGGAGATTATGTTTAGTTTCTATTTTGATTGTGGTTGAGTACTTAGTTTATTGTTGTTTTGCTTATTTTTGCCATGTCGCATGATTTTGTTTAGGGTTGGTCTTTTTCTATCATGTTCTTGGTTGATAGTATTTTAGGTTTTACAAGTTTGCTGCCCTATTATTGTTTTGGTACCATTTGTCATGTTTTGGTGGAGTGAGTATGCTTCTTGTGGATTTCTTTTTGAGTATTTTGTTTTATTTTTGTGTTTGTTTTCTTGAATGTGTTCTAGGGTTCTATATTAAAAATCAAAATGAGACTTGACATTTTTTTGAAAACTTTGTGTTTTGGTATTAATCTCTTGACTTTTGTCATGTTTAAAATCAAATTGGTTAATTGCGATAGTAATTATCAAATTTTGTTTCAACACTAGCAGTGATCGGTCTTTTGACCATAACTTCAATTTTACAAACTCCAAATAACATAGTTCTTGTCTTGTTAGAACCCTAAGATGCGTATCTTGCATGTGTATAAATTTCATATTTTTTTCATGTCTCATTTGCTCCCAGTTTTAATTTGAAAATAGTTGTTTTAACTGTACTTTGAAATTGTTAGTTGATTTCGGCAATGTTTTTTTTTTTTGGCCATAACTTGATTTCAGGAGCTTATTTTTGTACGATTTTTTATTATTTAGAATCATAAGATATTTTTCTACGTCATGTAAAATTTTGGGGAAAATCGCATTGACATGCATTCCCAGATTTCTTTACAAGTTTTTCCCATTTTATGTTTTGTTTTCTATTTTTGATGTTCTATTTTTCTTTGTTCTGCATTATGTTTACTTGTTGTCCTTTCTTCCTTTTTAGAACCATTTGTATGCTAATTAAGTGTGTATGTTGATTTCCCTGTTTAACTAAATATTGTTGCCTTACTTTGCATGTCATTTTCATGGTTTTATTTTGACTCTTAATGGCTGCCACATCTGCTTTAGTATCATATGTCTTTTCACTATAAGTTGACATGTTCCTTGCTTTATCTTGTCATTTATTGTGATGTGTTGTGGCTGCTCAATTGCTTATGCATATATGACCTTTAGTTTCTTATTTTGAGCAAATTAATGTGTGTATCATGTGAGAGGGAGTCACAATCCTTAGGTTATTAGCAAAACCCTTAGGAGATTCGGAGGCTCAGAGAGCTTTTGTTTATTTTTTGATTATATTTGCCAATTATGTCCCCCTCCCTTATTGGACAAGGACAAATATTGTAATACTTAAACTCATACATTTGCATAGCATTTAGGAATGTGATTGTTCGTTTAGTATTCATAGGCCCCTTACCTATCATGGAGGGATAGGGCGATTCATCTACATATCAGGTGGCCCACTCTATCGTTCCTAGGTGAGGATAAGCACTACCCTGGAGGGCGCCATATGAAAGGAATAGGTGGAAAGATTAAGAGCACATTAGTTTCATGCATTTAATGTTTAAATTTATTACTAATATTTTTATTTTTATTTCATTTGTGTAGTTTATTTGAATGATGAATAAAATACATGTTTTGGCCATTTTCTGATTCGTACAACTAATTTCGGGTAACTGTCTTTTAGACGGCTGTTGTGGGGTGCCTAACACCTTCCCCATACACAAACTGACACCCGAATCCTCTTTGGTTCACAGACTATTTTTTAAATTTAAAAGTGGTTTTCCAATTGTTCACCGTTTTCTAATACAATTGGTGGTGACTCCAAGTTTTCTTTCAAAACTAATCTTTTTTTCTAAGTCTGACATTCGCGTCATAGCGACCTTCAGGTACATTGTGATATATATATAAGTGATTGTGGCTCCAAAGTTGCTTAAAACGCATATTGATTCGATTCTGATTCAAATATTCCTCGCTTCATTGCCTTCAAGTCTCCTCCTAGAAAGCCTTCAGGTAAGCTTTGCGCCAATCTCTCTTCATGATTTCGTTTATGCTTTACATGCTTATATATTTCTTTGAACTATCATGTGTTTTTTTATTAGACATTCTAATGAACTATATCTCCCTTCTCTACTTCGGTTCTACTCCAATTATTCATCTCTTTATTCCCTTCTCTATTTTTGGCTATTCTATTTTTATGTCAATGTTGATTCATGTAGGTTAGTATGGCTTTTATGAAATCACTACAAGCTCTATCCTATGGAGAATCAAGGTCAAATTCTGAAAACAGCATTTCTTTGCAAAAGTTCCTTTCACTCTATCACACTTATATTTCATTTGTTCCCTTCTTTTTTCTTGGGTATTGGTTAAAGACAAAGCTTACTATGTCTCTGATTTTATTTTGCGTTCATATTCTTGTATTTTGTTGATTCACCAGATTTGATAAATGCCATCAATGCTATCTGGAGGTGAGATGTCCTAGTTAGATGAATCCAAAAAATGTATTGTTTTTGGATAATTATGCATGCATGCCTTATTGGTTGAGCTATGATATTGTTGCTTTATGCAAGAGAGTTGGTAATTTGGCGTCTATTTGTTGTATGTCTGCTTTGCTTAGTAACTTTTTCAATTTGTATATGAATACTTGAGTTTTTGCCAGAATATCTTTGTTCTCCAGTGTTCATTGATTTTAGGAAAGACATCACCTCATCCAACTCTTCAAAGTATATTACTTGTGACTATTACATTTCATTAAGCATATATATATTGGCTGCACCACCATTAAGCTTGTGAAAAACGTATTACCAGGAATGAACTTTTACGAACTATGGACCTGAGGCTCACATAATTAAGCAAGGAGTTGGTAGCAAATTTTAGCAAGCCTACTGGTTCCAGATGCTCCCCTACAGATATGACGCATTTAGCAAAGTTTTCTCAATATTTTAGAGCTATTAATATGGAGTAAGTTTAACATAAATATTTATATTTTATTATTTTTATCACAAAAAAAATAGATTTATATTTTATTTGGAATTCAAAAATTACAAGTGCAAATACAATTTTTTTTTCAAAAGAAAAAAAAGGAGATTTCTCTTATATGTTTCCTTTTCACTGTTATACAAAAACCAAAGCAAAGCTACAAGTACTGTTTTTCCTTCATCTTGCTATTGCTCACATGCATTCTTTATTCAAGTTTATAGAACTGAGCCAAAAGATCCAGGATGTAGGTCCCATGAACAACGAAACAACTTTGTTCACATGTGATGAAATGAATGGTGATGCAAAGAGGGCTGTTAAAAATCCTAAACTTTCAAAATTGATGTGAGGAGGATAACTGTGCAAGATGCTATCAGTCCTTTTGATAGCAAACAGAGGGAGCAAATTGTAGATATTCCAAAGAGAAGGTCATTAGTAGATGTTTCTACCAGTATAAATGAATCTGTTTTGAGGAGATGGAGTGCAGGTATGGGAGAAACATCTATCCAAGGTCGGCCAATCTTTTTTTTTGTTTGGAGATCCTATTCCAGTAACTTCCAATGATGTTACAGATGGCGAGATTCCAAAAAGTTCAAAAGTAGAAATGATGCCTAATTTTATTATTGAAAGTCAAATAACAACGAGATCACTAAAAGGGATATAAAACCAGAAGGACATGAAGATGTATGTTCTTCCACAATAGATAATCAAGCGAAGCCATCTAAATTTAGGAGAAGAAATTGTCCAAAAGTTGGCCTGAGCAGAATGGAATCAACAGAAGCAAACAAAGTTCAACTAGATTCTTATGAAATTGATGCAAAGCAAGCGTGTAAAATTTGGTAGTTCATAGCTGAACAGAAATCAAAATTTAACATCTGAACAGAGGGGAGGATCTTAGGAGAAAAGGAAAGGGTCCTTCAAACTTGGAAGGATTCATAAAATAATAGAACTTTGAAAGTCTAATTGGGAGAAAATGTGGGCCTCATTTTGTGTTACATGGAGGATTTTCTAATTAAATCATATAGTTCTCTTCTAATTTTGTTTGCTGATTTTAAATTTTATTTATTAGGAAAAATAAATTTTTATAACTTAAAAAAAAAATATTGCATCCCAATGAATCTGTGCTTAATTTTCAGAAGCTTCATTTTTTAATTTGTAAATAGAAACCCTGAATACATATATAAAATTTGGTTTTTAAATAACTTTCATATTTGGAATTTGTGACATTTATAATTTGTTGAATAATTAAAAATACTAATTAATTTCCATATTTGGCACATTATTTTGAAGTCCAAATTTAAAAAGAAAATTAATAAATCTACATCATTTAACCAAATTCAAAATTTTAAATGGGATATGAATATTTGTATTTAATGGTTCCTTAATTGTATTTGTCAATTAATTGTAAAGTCAAAAATTATGTTATTTTAAAATGTGCATATTTACTGATTGGAGAAATTTAAGTAAATAACTTAAAAAGAAAATACACTACAAGAAAAATTGCATTTTCTCACGGAATAAAATCCATGAGAAAATCATGACGTTTGTCATGAACTTTCTCACGGAATGTGACTGTTGAGATTTTATCATGTAGGTTTACGTTCGTAAGAAATATCCGTGAGAAAACTCATGAGAAAATATGCCCCAACTATAACCATAAATGTGTTGAGCTTTCCCACGGACTGTGTCACGGATGACCTTCTCTGTGAGAAAGTCCGTGAGAAATTAAAATGCACCATTTTACTTAAAATTTGAATTTTAGGGTTAGTTTCTCATTGACTAAATTCATGAAAAAATCTGAGAGAAATTCTATCTATCTTCTTCCCTATGGCCACAACCTCCATTTCCATTTTGAAAACTTTTCTCCCTCTCCTCCGTTCTCGGCCGTCCTCTCTCTCTCTCTCTCCCTAGAGCAAATCAAGACCATTTCATCTTCCGAAGGTTCGGTTTTGCACTGTAGGTCNTCTCCTCCGTTCTCGGCCGTCCTCTCTCTCTCTCTCTCTCCCTAGAGCAAATCAAGACCATTTCATCTTCCGAAGGTTCGATTTTGCACTGTAGGTCCCTTACTTCGACTCTACCAGTTTAGATTTTGAGGTTTCTGGTCATTGAGGTAGGTTCCTATACTCATATCTTATGTTTGAATTTTTATGCATTTTGTATGAGTAATTTTATTTCAATTACCATGAACATTATTGGATTTAGCAGTTTAAAATGTTTATTGCTTATTTTAGATTGTGAAGGAGTTATTTTAGATGTAGCTTAATAGTGTAGGTTGATAGATAGTGAAATTCATAATAAAATATACATCATTTGTTAAGATTAGGAACTCAATTTTGTTATATGCTTGATGTTGAATCATTCTAGAATTTTTTCTGAATTTTTTCAATGGGGTAGAAATAATTTTGTAATTTTTTCAACTACTGTGTAATTATGTATGTTGGAATAAATTGTAATTTAGAGTTTGTGTTTCTCTTGAATTGTGTAAAATTTTAAATTCTTGGAATGTTCAATTTTTAGGGGAGACTCTGCCTAATTTTTGGTTTATTATTTAGGGATTTAGGGTATATATATATAGGATTTAGGGGTTAAAAATTTAATGTTTAGCTAGGTTTTAGGGATTTAGTGATTTAGGGTTTACGGCTTAAGGCTTAGGGGATTAGAGTTTTAAGGTTTTAGGGTTTGGGGATTTAGGTTTAAGGTTTTGAGTTAGGATTAAAGTTTAGGGGTTTGGGGTTTTGGGTTAAGGGGTTTAGGATTTAGGGTTAGGATTAGAGTTTAGGGTTTAAGGGTTAGGGTTTAGTTGCTTACTAATTTAGGGTTTTAGGTTTAGGGATAGGGTTAGTGTTTAGGGTTTAGGAATTAAAGGTTAAAGGTTTAGGGTTTAGGGTTTGGGTGTTAAGGATTGGGTTTAGGGTTTAGGTTTGAGTTTACAGATTACTGTTTTTATTGTACTAAATATTTTATTAGTTTTATTTAAATTGTATGGTAGATATCAGACCATCCGAGACGGTCATCTCCCACAGTTGGGCAGCCACCCAGGAAGGACAAAGGTCGACCTTCTCAGATCAAGTCGGCCTTGTCTATGTTCATGCCGACCCTGGGGTTAGCGCGCACCCCGTCACCCACTATGACGGGGGAAGGGTACCCAAGAGCCGCCACCCCAGGCTCTGCATTGTTGACCACTGGAAGGTCGTCTAACGCAAGTTCGTCCATTTTGGACTCTCCACGTCCACGTCTGAGCTCCTAACTACCTGATGGTCGGTTGGTTATTGAGCCACACAGGAGGAAGGAGTAAGTTAATTCTAATACTTAATTAATAGGTTTTTTTTATTCCTTTTCAATTAGTTATTTCTATTACTTAACAATTGATTCTTTTTTTTTTTCAGCTTTGTGTCTTCCATGGAGCCCATAAACGTACTTTCGGTTGTCTATAAGTCAAAATTTGAGCAGACTTGGCTAGAATTTATCTCAGTTTCTGATGAGGTGAAAGAACTCTGGTGGATAGAGTTCAAGGTAAGAATTCATTGATTTAACTTTATTTACTAATATATTTGGTATACATATTTACTAACATTGATATTTTGTTTTATATTGCAAAGGGGATGTGTCTAGGAACCCCAACATGAGAGCCAGATTCATAAGATCTAGCTCTCTAAGTGCTCAGACAACATTCGAGGCTCTTTCCGAGACATCAAGATTGAGAAGAGCAAAGGCAATTGGTTGTCCCCTACTATACTTGGGGCCTTCAGAGCCAAATGGGCCTCTTAGGAGTATAGGGCCATCTCTGAGAGGAACAAGAAGAACCGTTCCTTAGATCAAGGGCACGCCTTTCACAAGGGTGGCTCTATCACTGTCTCCAAACACATACGGATACTGGTACGTATTTTATTTAACAATTCTGTTAAATTTGAGTTTATGTCAATTTGTGTTTTCTAACAGTTTATGTTTTTTGTAGACAAAAAAATTAGGCAGAGAGCCCAACGCTCATGAGGTTTTCCGTCACCTCCAGCACAACTCTACTTAGGGCTAGGTACATTAATGGGCAGAGTCCACCTATGTAAGTATTATTCATCCTTAAGTCTTTTACGTGAGTTACATGTATTAATTCTAATACTAACCTAATTATTTTATCTATGCAAACTGAGTTTAAGAGACGTTGGTCTGAGAGCCAGGCCGAGTCCTTTTTCTCTTCAGTCGATGACACTGGGCTATGGCTCGATGTTGTCAGCGGGAAGAATAAGAATGGTCGGGTCTATAGCCTGGGCATTAAGGCTGGCGTATTGGACTCCGCCAACTCACAACCTACCCAGCCCTCCTTATAGCCGGATCCTCATATACTAAAAGAAGAAGGCATTTTTCTCACGAAAATTGTCAAGGATGACGAATCTCACGAAAAATATGAGATTTTATTACGGACATTGGAAATGTGAGATTTTCTCATGGAATTTCTCATGAAAATAAATTTCATGAGAAAAACTGAGAGAGTATGGCGGGAATGTGACTTGAAAACTTTCTCACGGACAAAGACTGTGAGAAATGTTGTGACTACATCACAAGTAGGTTTCTCACTGATGAGAATGTTGAACGAATCATTTTATGGAGGATATTTGTCACAGATTTGGTCCATGAGAAGCCAAACACACTATTTTAGTAGACGCGTGGACGAATTGAAATTTTGTGTGGGCGTTTCTCACCGATAAAGTCTGTGAGAAATTTGGAAGTTTATTATGCTCCCGAGACTCATCTTCCTCATTTGGAAGTTAGGACAAACACTCTCTCTTTGTGATTTCTCTCTGGCAACGGACATGGGTGGCGATTTTTAGTGAGTTCAGGACGTTTTCTGGAATGTGTTGACAGTCTACTTCTTCCTTTTGAAGCTTTGGAGTTGAGGCAGACCATTTTTCTCTTATTTTCTCTCAAAATTTCTCTTGTATTTTCTTTCTTAATGATGCACGAAATGAGTTAGTTTTTTTCTACATTTTTGGACTAGTTTAAGTGTAGATTGGTTTTAGATAGGTATTTGATGGATTATAAACTTGATTAATGGTTTGGTTTATGAGTTTGCCTTTGATATTGAGTTTGATTTTCAATGTTAAAATTGGAGTAGTTATGGATTTTTTTTTGTTGAAATTAGTTAAGGGTTTTTTTATTTATTATTATATAGAGGGTTTGGATGATTTTTTATTATTTTTTTTGAATTAGTATGGATGAATTTTAATTTTGTGGGGTTTAGAGAGTAATTTATTAAATTAAATTATGTGTGAAATTGTTGAGATTTTGAGAACTCTGTTTGGGGGCTATTGTTGTATGTTATATGTAAATTGTTTACATATTTTTAATGTTGTATGATATATGTATTTTGAGCATCTGATATATTAAAAACTTGTGGAATAAATGTACTTTAGAGTTATATATGATAAGTTAGTTAGGTTAACTTAGAAACTTGTCTCAGAGTTAATCGCGTAAGATTAACTCTCGAATAGTCCCCTATTTTGGGATTGTTCTTGAAGTAGTTGTTCCACTAATAGGACGGTAGAGCTTTAGGAGCAAGTAGGTCAATTAAATTTTGGAGCGCCTCTCTTTTGTTTCTCTGTATATATTTATGCTAATTGAGCAGTATGATTCTTGTACTTGGAGAACCATGGGAAGGTGTTGCCAAAATTTTGTTGACCTATTTAGTCCCTAGAAGCTTCTACTAGTTGTGAAACAAACTTTAAGAATGAGATACAAGCCACACCCAGAGTAGAACTTAGTATCTTTGAAGCATTGTAGGAAAATATTAACAACTTTAATTTGTTTTGAATATTTAAGGAATATGGAGATCCCTGCATAACGTTGTTGGATGTATGAGAGACTTGTTTCAAATAGTAAGATTGTTAGAGATGAGTTTTATGTTGGTGTTAAGAAATTTAATGAGTTTGGAAGTCAGCTTGATGTGTATATTTAAGTAGGGAAGTTCAGAGGCCCATGTGTGAAATACAAATGCCGTAAGTTTCATATATCGGATGAAATAAGGATGCAACTATATACGAAGAGCTTCATGGTGGATTACTATTATTAGGATAATCATGGAGAGTTATGTCCAGCCATTGTCCCAATGGATGTTGAAAACTAGTATATCCCTCGGTATGAGAGCAGATGGTTATGAATGTTGTTGGACTATCTTTCAAATCAGAGTATATACTGGAGGATGATCCAATCCAGAATCTGCAAAGTTTTATGATATGTTAAGGGCTGCACAGTCTCCATTATGTGATGGATGTGAGACACACTTTGTGCTGTCAACGACTGTCAGATTGTTAAGCATTAGATCTGATTATAACATCCCAAAAAGTTTAACGGATGAGTTTATCACATTGATGACTGAGATATTGCCTTCAGGTCATAGGATGCCAACTAATTTGTATCAAACTAAGTTGTTGATGAGTTGCCGAGGCTCCTCAAATTAGTGAAAGTTTAAGGTCAGTTTACCTAAGCTACTTGTAGCATAAGGCAACCCTAAGTCGAACCAAAGGATTATTCTAAGTAGTGAATCATATTAAGAAACATATAAATAGGGGGGTTTTGTTTGTTTTACTAATTAACAAAAATTAATTATAAGTGGTAAACTTTAGGGAAAACAACCAATCCAAGTCCAACTGATTCTCATTTTAATCCATCATTGATTTCCAAGAATCCATTCAATTATTAACCTAGTTTTTGGCCTTAGAAAACATCAAGAAGCCTCTCAGTCCTCTATGGATATCTACTGGTTAAGCAACCAGAATTCGGATCAACTAAGACTAAATGAATTAAGCACTCATTCAAATCCAGTTTTATCTAAGTCCAGAATCCAACCAAGGTAATTAATTCGTCCAAAAGCTTAGAAACATTAATTAACCTTTAAGTTCCTCTTTTATCACATGCAATTAAGCAATTAACACATGAATATTCAAATCTGAAATTAAGCAATTCAAACAGAATATTTCAGAGGATTGAAAGAATTTGATTAACAACTAAATGAATAGCAATCAAAACATAATCTCAGAATCATAATCAGAACAGCCAAAACCTGGATTGATTAGATGTATTTAGCCCTCCATGAATAAGAGAAGTCAAGTTCTTACAAAATATCTAGAGAGAAAACTTAAAGACTAAGAAAACTTTAAAGTTGTCTAAAATATCCTAATGCCCTAATTATAATTTCGGTTGCCTCCTTCTGAACATATAGACCTACAAAAATACAAGCACACCCAAATTGCCCTTAGGTCACACTTATTGCCATGGGCCTTAGCTTTCATTGGGCTTTGGTTTGGGCTCAATTGGACTTGTGATGAAGAAGTTACGCCCATTTAAGTGCCAACAGGTCTCTGGAACCATCAACCAACTTCGACAGAAAATAAGACCATCTAAACTGTACAATTGGGTTAACCGGTATTCATAACAATTGAATCTCTGCGTCTTAGCTTTCCAATGGGACCAGTTTCAAGTCCATAAGACACCTATAACTCAAGTTATGGACCAAACACTGCATGCGGGTCAGGATCCTGCGACAGAATGTCTTCTCTGGCTTCCAGGCTGCATATGACCAGAACTCAAGTTATTTCTCTTATATTTCACTCAAGTTATGCATGAAAAATAGAGAGTGCATAAAATGCCCAGTAATGCTGAAAAATACATTTAGGCCCAATTGGATCCAAACTCATAAAATGTGGCCCAAGCCCAATCAAATAGGCCCAAAAGAGGTTTAAAAGACTAAATATGAGGGTTAACTAGTGTATAAAAAATGTGTTCATTAGTTGTCCACATGGGTGTATGTTGTATTATGGAAAAGATGAAGTTGCTAGGCAATGTCGAATTTGTGGTGAAGCACAATTCACAAAATCCAAAGTTGGACGAGAGAAGGTTATGGAAGTTCTAACCAAACACATGTTGTATTTGCAAATATTCCTTAGGTTGCAAAGACTTTTTGCATCTAATGCATCTGCGAAGGATATGAGTTGGCATAATGAACACCAACATGAACCAGGGGTGTTGTCACATCCATCTGATGGAGATACATGGAAGCATTTTGACATGGTTCACCTGGATTTCGCATCAAAACCGAGGAATGTGAGGTTAGGTCTATGTGCCAATGGTTTTAGTCCTTTTGGAATGGGCATCAAGACATATTCATGTTGGCCTATTATCCTAAGTCCTTACAATATTCCATCTAATATGTGTATGAGAAGGGAATACATGTTCTTGATTGTTATTATTTCTGGTCCTTATAATCCGAAAAGCAAAATTAACATATTCTTGCAACCTTTACTTGACGATTTGGAGAAGCTTTGGGATGAAGGAGTGCCTACTTATGACATTTCATTGAAGCAAAACTTCCAAATGATGGCAGCTCTTTTGTGGACCATCAATGACTTCCCTGCATATGGAATGCTATTCGGTTGGCAAACAACAGATAAGTTGGGTTGCCCAATTTGCATGGACGGTTCGAATGCATTTTATTTGAAGCATGGTCAAAAAATGTGTTATTTTGATTGCCATCGATAATTCTTGCCCCAAGATTATCCTTTCCATGGTAACAAAAATAACTTCTTGAAGAATATTACTAAGAATGGTATATTACCTAGGCGCTACTCTGGAGATGAAATTTTCATGCAGATGTTCAAACTACCTAGAGTAACAGAAATAACTGCTATAGAGGCACAAAAGAAGTTGTTACTGGGGCGAATCCAGTCATTGTCACTGATGTAGATGATGAGATATGAGAAGATGGTGAGGAAGAGGAAGAAGATGAATATCATAGCAGTGATGACAAAACTGAGGAAGATTCCCCTAATGATTATGTACTAGAAAGCGATTGATATTACACAGGTCTTGCTCATATTTCATCAGTGCTTATGTATTTTTAATTACATACATGCATTTCATTCTACGTTGTCCTTTTAGATATTTTATGTTTTCTGTCTACTAATGTGTTGTATTTTTGTGTTACATAACTCCTATTATGGATGCTGCTCTTAACGCTACATTTTCTGTTCAGCCCTCATTTCTCATGGATTTGAAACTTTAGTAAAGCCTAGAGATATGTAAAAATTCTTTTTTGTATATTTTTTTTTTTACATTATCCTTATGTATAGATTCTTTTGTATCAATTCTTTAATTTGTATAAAATTTGATTGCATTATGCTTCTCTGCTGCTGTTACTGTTGTTCTGCTTGTGTTGTTGCTGGTTATTGTACCATGTAGGTTTTGGGTTAGATGAAATACCGGTTGAATTGGGGGGTCTATTTCTCACGGAATTTCTCATGGACATGTCCGTGAGAATATTAAAATAAAAAATAATNGGACATGTCCGTAAGAATATTAAAATAAAAAATAATTTTCTGTAACTTCTCATGATTTCTCTCTCGATCAAAGTCCATGAGAAAGTTTTCTAATGGTCGTATTCTGTGAGAAAAACCCACGACTTTGTCATGAGACTTCGCTGATATTTCTCACAGATTTTTTCTACCTTCTCACGGAAGACATCAGTGAGAAATTTCTCATGGACGACATTTTGCATGAGAAAATGAGTTTGTCACCCACTTTTTCTCATGGCTCGATATATCTGAGAAAGTCCATGAGAAGACTGTTTCTCACGAATTTTGTCCATGAGAAAATACGATTTTTCTTGTAGTGAGATGTCTGAGGTGCTGACCCTGATGACCAACTTGCAGCAGGAGATGGCTTGTTTCTGCCCAGTGGCCTAGGCACTGGATGCCAATGGCATATCACCCGAGGCACTTGCATCTATGCTGGGACATTTACTATAGCAACATCATGGTCCAGGATCCATTTCAGCCCCACAACCCACCACTGAGGATGACACAACTTAGGACTTGAGGACAACCGAGGAGGACTAATGCTCATGACTGATCTAGCATTCCATTATTATTTTTTTATATTAATAACATTTTTTAAATGTAATAAAATTTTATTAGTAAAATTTAATTATATTTCATTTAATTTTGTTTATTAATTTGATTAAATGTTTAGAAAAAATAAATAGTTATTTCAGCCAAAAAAAATCCAAAAATAAAAAATGATTTACAATGAAGTTTCTCACGAAAAAGGATCCATGAGAAATTTCTCACGGAATCGGTTCGTGAGAAAATTCACGCCTTCCGAGTGAAATTTCTCACGACCAATTTGTCCATGAGAAAAGTCTTTTGTTATGCATGTTTTTCTCGTGCCTTGGGGTCCGTGAGAAATGTCAGGAGAACATTGTTTCTCATAGACTTTTCCCCAATTTCTCACAGATTTGTTCCGTGAGAAAATGACAATTTTCTTGCAGTGATAAATTAAACTTTTAAATTAATTAACCAAAATTTGTAAATAAAAACTCTAAACAAATAAATAAAATTCAGTTTTTAAATAACTTCTATATTTAGAATTTAGGACATTTATAATTTGTTAAATAATTTAAAATACTAGTTAAGGTCTATATTTGACACACTATTTTGAAGTCTGAATTTAAAAAGAAAATTAATAACAAATTTAAATTCGGACAACCGAATTCAAAATTACAAATGGGATCAAATTGATTATTTGTATTTAATGGGTTCATTATGTTTCTCAATTAATTTGAAAGGTCAAACCTTACCTTAGCGTGTTGATGAGGAGTTGCTCCTAATTGCTCTATAAAATCATGGCTCACTTGATGGGAAAATTCATATTGCCTGAGGATAGACTCCTAAACCAACTATTTTTTTTTTTAATAGTAATCTGAGTTCATATCATTTCGGTCCTAAAGAGGGAGAGTTGATAATTTGTAGTGCATAATGTTAATTTTAACACATAATCCCAAGATTTGTAGAATTCAACTCTTGAATTGATTGTGGGAAAGCATTCAAGTCTTGCAACTTGCCCATGATTGCTGGACATGAATTTAATACATAATTAATTGTACATCCTAATAGTAGCCATTCATTTCTTCATTGCTCAGCTCCTAAAGTTATGTGGAGTAGTCATTTTGGTGAATGTTGGATCTGTACCAGAAGGTTACAGGATTTTCTGTCTATTAAGTTCAGAGGCTTTGGGAGGAGTAAGGAGAGAAAGGGCTTATGGCAATGTATGGTATTTCTTGTCATTTGCTTCATTTGGTTGGAGAAATACTAGAATTTTCAAGCATAGTCTATTCCTTTGTCTCTGCAATGGAGCAAAGTAATATTCTTGGGTTCTATTTGGAGTTCAGCAAATGGGTTTCCTAAAATGGGTTTCCTAAAATGGGTTCTCTTTGCTGCATTGAAATTGTATTCTTCACAACAAAGGAGGGAGGGAAAGAACTCAATGCTAAATCGATTATCATGGGTAAACTTTTTAACAAAAAGAATATTAGAAATAAGATTGGGAACTATATCTTTTAGTAAAAAAAAAAAAAAGAACGTTGAGTAGGTGGAGAGGTTAAATAAGAATTACTAATATGAGAGATGGAAGAAATATTTTTTAAAAAAATTTCTCAATTTTTTCTACATGGTCAATTTAGATGTTAGCTGAAAATCAAGTTCATGCTTTACTTTTATTCTTATTTATGTTGTTATAATATTATATATTGTGAGTGCCTAGATACTAAAACTATAAAACAATTCTTAAGGTACAAAAGTACTTCCTATACCCATTTATAAAATGGAATGAGTCCAATATGATACTTTTAACAAACTCAAGAAAGAAAAGAAAATCTGCATTAGCATTTAATTACTGCAATTTTTTTTTTGGTTCACTAAGGCTATACAACAAGGGTAACTTATTTTATTTGAGTTTAATTCTGTGAAAGAAGTTTTATTAAAAATGAAAGCTTCCTTTTCTTTATATTCTTATGATTAGGTTCTTTTTCTTTTTATAAAATGATTGCTCAGAATTGGTTAGGAATAAAAAATTAAGACATTTCATTTTGATATATTTAAATAGATACTAAGGTTGAAGTTGATATAATTTTGTTAGTTAAGTTCCTATGTTTAATAAATTTTGCAGGTGATCTTCAACATGTTATGGCTGGCTGTGCATTTCTTGAAATGCTGGGAAAGGGGTGATAGACATGTACTTTGTTTATATATATAGAGTTTGAATCTGAGTCAACAACATATTTCAAAGTCACACAGATATGATGCTATTATTTCATATATTCAGCATCTTTTGCAATGCATGACTAGGAGGTGAAAATTAAGCCATTTGTATATGATATTTCTAATACAAAATATTTTCCTAACAGTAAAGTCAATCTAAGGAGAAATTTGCATACGCAATTGTAAAAATTGAAAGATAAAGAACTTAATTCTTTGGTTTTTTAATTTTTTTATTAATAAAAATATCTTCATCCTTCTACATTTTGTAATGTAAAATTGTAAATATGTCCTTTGTCAAGTTCATGAGTTTATATGTCTTAGTTATGTTATATTCTATCAAGTCTAGAATATAGGAGGGAATGATGAAGTAGATAATTTTTTTTGCTTATTTTGTGAATAATGGAGCAAAGAATTTTTTTCTTATTTTATTTTATTGTCCTCAAGATGTTCCTAATTATTTTGCCAACCAGCATGTCAAAGGTGTAATGGCTAATTGGAATTTAACTTATGGCCTAAATGACCAAATCTAAGAGGTATGACAAATAGCGTATCTAAGAGGGACCATTGCCGTCAAGCTTGCGTATAGATGGAAGGAATTTAGTGATTACCACAAGTTAGAAATCTCTAACTCCATATCATGGAAAACATGCTCAGATGGGTCATTTGAGCAGTTTTGAACATGTCTTATTCAAATAATGTTGAGAAACTTGAGTATCTTAAGAACTATGTTGTGCTTTTACTTTCATGGGTATGGTACCTTTGAGTCTATGTTGACTTTAGTTTTATATTCATGAAATCTTGAATCATATGCTATTTGTTTACTACTTTTCATTATGTGTTTACTTTAATTTTATTCCATTTGAGTGCAGTTTGATACGCTGATAAAATAATGTATGCATGTATGTAGAGTATTTATGCATTGCAGTTTTTCGACATCTAAATTAAATGGCCAGTGAGATGTTCAAAGGGAAAGCCTCCATATTTGGTTGTTGGTTAACTTTTAAAGTTGATATGTAGTTTAATTATTAATATATAATTGGAAAATGTATTACATAAACATAAATAGGATAATTAATTGGGTTACTCATAGCATTAATTGAAATAAGTACACTAAAATTATTGACTAAATAACATTTGGATTTCAAGATTGTAGTTCACTCAATAGCAAGCCCACTTGAAACAAATTAGTAGTAGAACCATCAATCATATTGTTATAAATCATGGTTTACATTTTTCCTTATATTTTTTTTATAAACAATGTGGTTTATGGTTATTAAATTATATACGATTCCAACTATGTTCTTTTGTTTTTTTTTTTT
>QAOA01002728.1:44252-98747 GCA_003255065.1 Cercis canadensis
GGGGGGGGGGGGGGGGAGGGGGAATGACATGGGTCCATAAATTTTTGTCCATGTTAGAAGCCGAAATGGTCTGAATGTGTTATCGATAGATTTAGATGGGAGGATCATAAGAGCACAAAAGAGGTGGTCTACAAAGAGGTGTTCCATAAGATCAACCGAAGAGGTATGTTATAAATCTTAAACACTGCAAACTCCAAAGATACTTCTACAGAATAAAGGAGTACTTATATTTTTTTTACTAGTCCTGTAATATAATTTCAGGTACACAGAGAAGCGATGATTCCTTAGCAAAGAATCATGTCAATAATAGTTCAAATCAAGTACTATATATTATTTCACCGATATGATATCACATTATCAAATTATAAGAAACCGTGTAAGTAAGAAGTGATAACGAGCTACATTTTGTGTCGCCCTCTGCCAGGCTGTGAACCGCGCAGGGCAATCTACTAGTATTATTAAAAGTAGAGTAGACAATGTGGAGCTGACAAGTGTCCCTATCAAGGTAACGACAAGTGGTGGACTATGTGAATTCTTCCTTTCCACATCATTTAAAAAATCTACTAAAATATGATGGATGTGTGTTTTATAAATAAAAAACATGCAAAAGAAATTAAATTTCGTGTCTTTAATTTACTACCATATTTAGAATTTTTGCTATTTAATATTTTCTGAATAATTAAAAAGAAAAAATGTAAGATAGAAAAATCAGTAAAATATAGATTGCTTGATTGGCAAGAACAATGACAAACAGAAATTACGAAGTTATATTTTGCAAATCAGCAAAATTTTTAGGGATTATTGCTGCCACTCTTCAAATAATTTGCTAATCAAGGTGATATCATTCAATGTAATTTGCCACTGAAATTCTAATTGCAAATCATTAAATTTCGGTTAGACTTAATTGACAAATGCTCTCCTTAATTTTTTAATATGCGGCAATGTTAATGTTTTGTGGTTTATAATTCTTTACATATACTCAATCTTCATACGAGATTAGTTTTTTTATTCATCAATATAATTTTTATGCTTATATAATTTTGTCTTAAATCTATCGTTTACTTCCTAAAGCGATAAGGAAGTCACAAAAGGCATCGAAGCTACGATCTATACATATGGTATTATTTTCCATGGCGACTATAATTCTTTTTAGTTATTCTTTTCCTATTTTCCGTATTATTCATGTGTATTCTCATATTCTCTCATCTTTATAAACATGGATTTACATCACATTTAGAATCATGGTGAGGATTAGACAGCAGTGTGTAAACGAGGAGGCACCAAAGAATGTCCTCCCCTTTATCCTATCCATGGAGGAAAGAACCAATCATCCCCAATCAATGAATTTTTACGATGTTATGAATACTAAGCTATGAACTTTTCATTTGTGATTCAAATCACCCGTGAAATCCTCACCATAAAAATCATGGTAAAAATGGTATGAAGGTTCAAAATTATTGATTCATATATAGTTTATGATATTTTCATTTGAGTTCTAGAATGAATTCATGGCTGACGGCGAGACAACATGGCATATCACTACATGTTGGAACATGAATATTTGGAATGTTAGAGTCCTTTATATACCACAAGAAGTGTTCCTCACGATCAAGTTTGGTGAAGGGCTCGGTAAATTTGTGGAAGGCAATCACATTGAAGAGAAGGATGCAATACTCTTTGAACATGTTGGAGGAAGAGTTCTTCGCTTTTCTCTTTTCGCATACAATGTCATTCTTCTAGACTAGGCTAGAAATTAGGTTTTTCAATATGAATAATGTAATGAATTTATTTTTGGTAAAAATATATTTGGTTGCACTACTTGCAAACTTTTAGCCTAAAATATATGTGCCTCTCTATACGAACGATTTATTATTTATGATTTTATAAAAAACTTAAAAATCATAATTAACACATAGCAAAATAAGATAAATGAGTCAACCTAGTCAATGATTAACCTACACTAATATTATGTCCTAATTTGTGGAATTTTAAATAAATTACATATATTTTTCTTTATAGGTTGTTACTTGAAATAACAAATATTAGCATGATGAAAGCAAAAAAATAACCGAAATAGATGTCTAAATAAATAGGAAAGGATTATTTGCTTATTAACTAATGTGAATATTAAAATGCGTGAATGCTGCAGTACCATTCATAATTATAGTTGTAATTATAATCCAAATTACAAGTTGAATTTGAAATTTGTGGGGTCAAATAATGCTAAACTTTAGGACCAAGAGATATGATGGAAGCTTCTAATTACGACACCAACAAATTAGGGCAAATTTACCATAAGATAATTTATACTTGTGTTTCTAACATAATGTAGGAAATGTTTTCTCTTGATTTAGTAATGAGAATATTAAAGTTTTATAAGGCTATTGCACTAATCATAATTATAATTGTAATTATAATTCAAATTGCATAAAGAATTTGAAATTAGGGCTTTAATTATTGCTAAACTTGTTGGCCAATTTATGATATAAATTTTGAATTAGGCTTCCGCCAAATTAGTGCATATAACCACCTATATATATAGTGCACCAACAAATTACTAATGTCTAGCACACAAAAAGAAAATAGGGGCCAAGCAAATATCTTCTGGCGTTTCTAAGAGTGTCCAGGTAAGAGTTTTCATCTCTGCTTTCAACTTGTGTTTCCCTGTTGTTGAGTGAACGAACATAATCATGATTCAGTTTTATCATTTTCACCTATTACTTATTCATATGTCACAAGCTGTAGCTATGGTTTTGACAAGGAGGCAACGTGATGCAAACCTCTAGGATTTTCCCGAGACCCAATCATGATTGGTAGGGATTCAATTGCCCAAAGAACATCCAATGAAGTTTATGAATTCAGAAAACACAAATTAAGGGACCTTGACCTATCACCTAGAGAGGTGAGAACCGAAGGTATAGAAATCGAGGCACCACACTCAAGACAGGGGGGAAGAGGGAGAGTGATAAGCCAAGGAGAATGCCACAAGAACCTACGGTTCTTCAAAAGAACCAAGAAAGAAACCTTCAATTTACCAAATTATGAGTTCTGACCGCCACAAGGGAGTTGGTCTCCCTTTAAAGCAAAACAAACCTAATTGGGTAAAAGGGCCTAACCCAAATAAAATACCCAAACTCTTAAAACAAGTCCAATGCTAAAAGAGGAAAATAACATAGGTTTAATAACACAAAAATGGGCCCGAAATAGCCTAAACTCGAAACCCATTCAGACAAGGAAACAAAACGAGTGTAAGGGAAAAATGGCTCAGGCGATGCGGCACTAGCGCTCTGTCTGTGCGGTTGCTGCGATGCTCCTTCCTCGGCACTATAGTGCTATTGCTAGGGTGCTGAGGCACTGTCTCTCTCCCTCCTTTGCCAATTGACCCTTCCAATGCCTTAGTTGAGCACACAATCCTCCAATCTTCATTCCTTTCTTCTTGGCTTGTGTTTTGGGTCCAAACCTCCTCTATGAAGCCACTCAAGCTCTCTTGCATTCTTTTGGCTTGAGCTCTTGTGATTGGACCTCCATGAATGTGCAAATAATCGCTTGAAATCTTGCCTTGATTCTCATTATTCCCCCTCTTTTCAAAAGTATTCGTCCTCGAATCATCATCTATATCAAAAGGGGATAAATAAAAAATATTGAAAGTAGCATGCACATTATACTCACATGGAAGATACAACTTGTAAGCATTATCATTAAGCCTAGCTACCACTTGAAAAGGTCCATCTCCTCTTGGTAGAACCTTGGAACACCTCTATGCTAGAAACATCTCCATTCTCATATGCACCCAAACCCAATCTCCTGGTTCAAAGACCACAATCTCTTACGCCCTTTGTTAGCTTGGGTAGCATATTGCTCAGTTCTTTTCTCTATGTGTTGTCGCACCTTCCCATGCAATTGCTTCACAAATTCAGCCTTTTTCTTACCATCTAAGCTAGCATGCTCACTAACAGGTAAATGTAATAAATCAAAAGGGATTAGTGAATTAAAATCATAAATAATCTCAGATGGTGAGAATTTAGTAGCTAAATGAATTGTTCTATTGGAAGCAAACTCAATATGCGCCAAACACTCTTCACAACATTTTAAGTTCTTTTTAATGATGGCACATAGCAAAGTATAGAGGGTTTTATTGACTACTTTAGTTTGGCTATCGGTTTGTAGATGACAAGTAGTAGAAAACAAGATTTTATTGCCTAACTTGCTCTACAAAGTCTTCCAAAAGTAACTCAAGAATTTAGCATCCTTATTTGAGACTATGCTCCTTGGCATGCCATGCAATCTCATGATTTATTGGAAGAACAATTCAGCTATGTTTGTTGCATCATCGGTCTTGTGGCATGGGATGAAATGTGTCATCTCGAAGAACTTGTCAACAACAACAAACACATAATACTTTCCTTTCTTTGTCCTAGGCAAACCCAAAACAAAATCCATAGAAATATCAACCTAAGGTTCACTAGGTATAGGTAAAGGAGTATACAAACCATGGGGTAACCTTAGATTTAACTTGTTTACAAGTAATGCATTTTGCACATAATTTTTCAACATCCCGCTTCATATGCGACCAAAAAAAATGCTCATTCAAAATACCTAAAGTTTTTCTAGTGCCAAAATGGCCCATTAGACCGCCTCTGTGTGATTCTCTTAGAGAACTATTAGGCACACATAATTTGTTCTGTAAACAAAAATCCACCATGCTTATAGATTTTTTCAAAAGCAACCTTTTCACATGCATTAAAGACATTGGCAAAATCAATATCATTAACATACAAGTCCTTAATATACTCAAATCCTAAAAAAATTGCATTAAGAGTAGAGAGAAGAGTATACCTCCGGAACAAAGCATCGGCCACCACATTTTCCTTACCTTGCTTATACTTGATGATGCAAGGAAAGGGTTCAATGAATTGCACCCACTTGGCGTGTCTCTTATGCAACTTTCCTTGTCCTCTTAAATGCTTCAAGGATTCATGATCGGTGTGAATCACAAACTCCTTTGGAAGAAAGTGTTGCCAAGTCTCCAAGGCCCTCACCAAAGTATACATTTCCTTGTCGTAGGTAGGGTAATTCAGGGCAGCTCCACTTAGCTTCACACTAAAGTATGCAAGAGGTCATCATTCTTTCATCAATATGGCTCCAATGCCAATACCTGAGGCATCACACTCAATTTCAAAAGCCTTAGAAACATCAAGCAAAGCAAGTAAATAGGCACTAATTAACCTTTCTTTAATGAGACTGAAAGCCTTTTATTGCTCATCTTCCCATTTAAACCTTATATTTTTCTTTACAACTTCAGTCAAGGGAACGACTAGAGTACACAAATCTTTCACAAATTGCCTATAAAATCTAGCAAATCTATGAAAACTTCTAACATTACTTACACTCTTAGGCGTTGGTCATTCTTTAATAGTCTTCACATTTTCCTCATCAACTTTTATTCCTCTAGCACTAACAATATATCCAAGAAACATAACTTGACTAGTGCAAAAGGAACACTTTTTCAAATTAGCATATAAATTTTCTTTCCTCAACACATTTAGCACACTTTGCAAATGATGAAGGTGCTCATTCAAACTCTTGCTATAAATCAAGATATCATCAAAATAGACTACAACACATAGTTCATCAATTAAAGGTCGCAAAACATGGTTTACAACCTCATAAAAGTGCTAGGGGCATTAGTCAAACTAAAAGGCATAACTAATCATTCATACAAACCATATTTTGTTTTAAATGCAGTTTTCCATTCATCACCCTCTTTCATCCTAATTTGATGATAACCACTCTTAAGATCAATTTTGGAAAACACACAAGAACTATGCAACTCATCTAACATGTCATTTAGCCTAGGAATAGGATGGCGATACCTTACAGTATTTTTGTTAATGGCTCGACAATCAGCCCACATTCTTCAAGTTTAATCCTTCTTTGGGTTTAGAAGCAAGAGCACGGCGCATGGGCTCATGCTCTCCTTCACATGCCCATTTGCCACAAGCTCTCCAACTTGCCTTTGAAGCTCTTTTGTCTCCTCCAGATTCCTTTTTAGGTAGGCCTATTTGGGATAATGGCTCTAGAAATGAAATCAATTTGATGCTCGATTCCCCTAAGTGGTGGCAAGCTGCTCGAACCATCATCGGGGATAACATCTTCAAATTCTTGTAAGAGAGACACAATAACACTATGCAAAGAATGGTCAAGTTCATTAGTGTTAAGACATGTCTCTTTGTACAAGAGTACAAACATGGGCTGATTAGAGAAAAATTCTCTCTTGACCTCACTTTCTTTTGCATATACATTCAAATGTTGTTTCTCTTTTCTTTTAAGGCTCTCCTTTTTCTTTGTCTTTCTCATTTATTTTCACTCATCTTGGGCTCTCGGCCTCTTTTGCACTCTTTTCCTTTGACCTCTCAACCTCTTTGTCTTTTGAGTTATCACTCTCTTTCTTTAGTCTCACTTGATCATCAAATACTTGTTTGGGAGACAAAGGTACAAGAGTAATAGCTTATTTGTTCAAGGTAAAAGAATACCTATTGGTGTACCCATCATGGGTCACACACCTATCAAATTGTCATGGCCTACCTAAAAGGATGTGTCTGGCATGCATAGGAACTACATCACAAATGACTTCATCCTTATATCTACCAATAGGAAATGAGACAAACACTTGTTTGGTCACTCTAATCTCCCCACATTCAATTAGCCATTGCAATTTATAGGGTCTAGGATGTTTTAAAGTAGTCAAATTCAGCTTATTAACTAAGGTAGTACTAGCAACATTTGTATAACTACCTCCATCAATAATCATGATGCATAACTTCCCATTGACATGAAACCTAGTGTGGAAGATGTTGTCATGTTGCACCTCTCCTTCTTCCTTCACTTGGGTATTGAGGGCTCGCTTAATCACCAACAAATCTTCCTCCATGGGATATTCTATATCATCATCATCCTCTTCTAAGGGTGGCATGGAATTGTCCTCGGATTCATCTTCGGTTTCAATGTCTCCATCTTTCTTGAGGATCATTACCTTTTTGTTTGGAAATTGGGAGGCAATGTGTCTCATTCCCCAAACACTTGAAGCACTTGATGTCCCTATTTCTTGAGGGTTGATCTTCGGTTTTAGCCTTGGATTGATTACCTTCATATTTGAAAGACTTAAAAGTTTTGGTCCTAGGCTTGGCAGTGACTTTATCTTCTCTTTGCCAATTTAGTTTCCATGGTGAAAGGAAGCTGAATTGTGCCTCAAGGTGCTCTTCCACTTTAGTTGCCTTTCTATCTTCATAGCCATGTACATCATGTCCTCCAACTCCACATAATAGTAGAACTCTACCACATTGACAATGTCTCTATTCAAACCATGCAAGAACCTAACCATAGTGGCTTCACAATCCTCCTCTACATTGGCCTTAATCATAGCAACCTCCATTTCCTTGTGGTAGTCCTCTACACTCTTAGAACATTGAGTGAGACTTTGCAATTCTTGGTAGAGGTCTCAATAGTAGTGGCTAGGGATGAACCTCTTTCTCATGATGGTTTTCATGTCATCCAATGAGTCAATGGGCCTCTCATGGTTCCTTCTCCTTTTCAATACCAGTTGGTCCCACCAAATGATGGCATAATCTGTGACCTTAACGGCTGCTAGCTTCACCTTCTTTTCTTTGGAGTAATGGTGGCAATCAAACACAAGCTCTACCTTCTTTTTCCACTCTAGATAGGCTTCCGGATCATTCCTTCCTTGAAAGGTTAGAATCTTTATTTTAATGCCACTTAGATCACGGTCCACTTGGGAGTGTCTTGCTCTCATTTCTCTTCGGTCATGTCTAGCAAATCAGAATTGGTCTTCAGAATTGCTTTGGTTACCCAAGTCACGGCCTACATGAGCATATATTGCTCCTATTTCTCCTTTATTTTGTCTAGCAAAAGGAACTTGGATTTTGGGGTCACTTTGGCCACTCCCTTCTTCATCCTCCTCAACAACCCTTATATTCCTGGGGTATTGACTTTTTATGTCTGGGGTATTGACTTTATGGGGTCTTTTCCTATTTCTTTTGGTTTGGTTTACATCTTGCTAGCTGTTGATTATGTGTCTAAGTGGGTGGAGGCAAAAGCCACTCGAACTGATGATTCTAAAATTGTTGTGGATTTTGTTAGATTTAACATTTTCTGCAGATTTGGCATTCCAAGGGCTATCATAAGTGATCAGGGCTCACACTTTTGCAACCGGAGCATGGAGGCTTTGGTGTGGAAATATGGAGTTGTGCATAAGATTTCCACACCTTACCACCCTCAGACGAATGAGCAAGTCGAAGTCTCTAACAGGGAGATCAAACGTATCTTGGAGAAGACTGTCCAACCTAATAGGAAGGATTGGAGTTTGAGACTTGTGGATGCTCTGTGAGCATATCAGACCGCTTTCAAGATGCCAATTGGGATGTCCCCCTACCGAATAGTCTTTGGCAAAGCATGCCACATTCCAGTGGAGCTTGAGCACAAGACATATTGGGCAGTCAAACAATGCAACCTCGACTTGAGCCAAGCCGGATCCCAGAGAAAGCTCCATTTCCAAGAGCTTGAAGAGCTTCGTTTGGACGCTTATGAGAGCTCCCAAATCTACAAGGACAAGACCAAGAGGTTTCATGATAAGATGGTGCTAAGGAAGGAATTCTCCATTGGCCAAAAAGTTCTCCTTTATAACTCCCACCTCAAGCTCATGCTTGGCAAGCTCCATTCTAAGTGGCTTGGTCCGCTTGTAGTCATCAAGGTCTTTCCTTATGGTGCGGTCGAGATAGCAAGTGAGGCCACCAGCAAGGCTTTCAAAGTCAATGGCCATCGCCTAAAGCCTTTCTATAAGGGAGCATAAGAGGACATCGTGGAGGAGGTCCACTTGCAAGAAGCCATTTATCTCCCTTGATCAGGATGTTTCTTCTCTCTCTTTCTTTTATTTTACTTTCCCTATTTGATTGGTGATACTTGTTAAACTTTTATATTGAGGGCAATGCAAAATTTAAGTGTAGGGGAGGGATTTCTGTGTAGTTTAGTTGCTTCTGTTTTAATTTTCTATTTACTTTACCATTTTGTTGTTTTTAGTCTTTTTGTTGTTTGTTATTTACTTTTCTGTCACTTTGCTGTTTTCTATTTTCTGTTTGTTGTTCTTGCTGTTTTTTCTGTTTTTGTTGTCATTTCTATGTTTAATTACCTTCTAATGATGTTTTAGGATTTGTGAAGTTTGTGAGTTTGAAGCATTTGCAATTCAAGGTTCATAATATGATTGAATAATTGTCTTCCTTCTTGAATTTCACATACTTGGTTTTGGATGTTGGATTGATGATTAAAGTTTGATAGATGCATGTCTTGTGAGTTTTGAGCCTTTTAATGGATTTAGCATTTGTGCCATTCTTTTCCTTCTTGTGTGATTTTCACTCATGGAATTTGTTCACTCTAGAACTTGCTTGATTCTTTTTGAGGCTACATTTTCACTTGCATACATAAACATGATTGAGGCATTCTTTCGTGATTTAGCTACTTTGCCAAATAGCCAACCTTGCATCATTTTTCTTTGATTACCCCATTGAGCCTATTTGCCTATCTTTGGTCTCAACTCATTATATGCCTAAGTGAAAAATCATGTTGTTACCTTACCTTAGGGAATAGGAGAGCATTGGTTCATTGACTTGGAGGAGCTCTTATGCTTGTGGGTAATTAATAATGCAAGTGTGGAGGTTGTGAAATTTATTGTGCAATGTGTAGAGTGATCTGTGAAAGAAAGAAAGAAAAGAGGCAATTGGTTTCTTGAAAAAAAAATCAGAATTGTGAAAAAGGAAGGAATATGTGAAAAGAAAGGAGAGTATGCTTTACATGCTTGGAAGTTAGGAAAAGTTTCATGCTTGTCAATTGAATTCCTCCCCAATGTTCTTTTATTCTCTTAGGGTAGTTAGTTTGTTATATCCATATTGTTCCTACCATTTACCTTGGCCCTATTACAACCTTGAATAAAGTCCTATTGATTTGTTGCATTTGTTTGAGTAGTGGAAAATTAGAAGATAAGCAAGCTTATGGTATTGCATTTTTTCATGAGTTTGATTGAGTAAAGTACCTACTTTCTAAACACTTGAGGGATTGAGAATATATATTGTGGGGATCTATCATTCTTGACTTATGCTTTCCAATTAAAGTTACCTTGTTTGTTGGTTTGAGTTGTGAAGCAATTTTATCTCATGAATGTTTTGACTCTCTTGAATTTAATTTCTCTTCTTGCTTGTGGTGTGAACTTGTGCATATCTTGAATATCATTGAGAGGTGATTCATTAGTTTTTAAATTTGATTTTGTTTCCTTCTTTCCATGTTACCTTATTTTGAAATTCTAGTTTGTCCGAGACGTACAAAAGCTAAGTGTGGGGGAATTTGATAAACACATTTCTTATACAGTAGTTAACCCTCATATTTGGTCTTTTAAACCTCTTTTGGGCTGAATTGATTGGGCTTGGGTCACATTTCATTAGTTGGGATCCAATTGGCCCTAATTGTGTTTTTCCAGAAATACTGGGAATTTTATGTTGTCTCTATGTTTCATACATATCTGTAGTTGTAGACATTTGATAATTTTGAATCTTACCTTGTAGGAAATATAAGAGAAATTTCTATAACTTTGATTCAGAGACCCAAGTCTAATTCGGATGTCTAGCAGATCATATTTAGCCTGGAATTCAGAGCAGAGATACTGTCGTTAGATCTTGACTCGTGTGAAGAGATTAGAACATAACTTTGGCTGTGGGTGTCGTCTGGACCTGATATTGTACCATTGGATAGCTAAGACATAAAACTTCAATTCTTGTGAAGATAACTTCTCCAAAATGTGGCTGTCTAATGGTGCTATTTCCCCTTGAAGTTGATTGATTAGTCCAGAGAGCAGTTCAGAGTCAATTGGGAATAACTTCCTCATTCTAAACCCAATTAAGCCCAAATCACAGCCCAATTTAAGCTAAGGCCCATGAGAATAATTTTAACCTATGGACAATTTGGGTGTGTAGTTAATTTTGGATGTTAATATGTAGAGAAAGAGTTCATTATCATTCTCTAGACAGTTTTTCTTGCTTTCTTTCTCTATGTTTTTTCTCTAGTTTCTTTGTAAATTTTGTTCCTCTTGTTCATGGAGGGCTAATTACTCAAGTCAATCTAGGTTTTGGCTGTTCTGATTATTGATTCTGAGATTATGCTTTAACTGTTTAAATTCTATTATTAATCAAGTTTCTTTCCTTTCCTGTTGGATTAAATTCTACTTGAATGTTTAATTTGGTTAGATGATTGTTCATATGTTAATTGCTTAATTTCATATGCTAAGAAGAGGATTGGAAAGAGTAAATAATGTTTCAAAGCTTTTTGGATGAATTATTTACCTTAGCTAGATTCTAGATTTAGGTAAAACTGGATTTGAATGAGTGCTTAATTCATTTAGTCTTAGTTAATCCAAATTCTAGTTGTTTAACCAGTAGAGATCCATAGATCACTTAGAGGCTTCTTGATGTATTCTAAGGTCAAGAACTAGGTTAATGATTGAATGAATTTTCTGTAATCAAAGATGAATTAAAATCAAAATTAGTTAAACTTTGATTGGTTGCTTTCCTTAATTCAGTTTATCACTTTTAATTAACTTATGTTGATCACTTCTACAAAACAAATCCTCTTGTTTGTATGCTCCTTGATCTGATTCCCTAATTAGAATAATTCTTTGGTTCGATTTGGTGTTGCCTTATGCTACAAGTAATTATGGTAAATTGATTATAAATTTGACTAATTTGAGAGCCTCGACAACTCATCAGGTTGCTGGTGCTTGGGTGCATTTTTAGGAAAATGGGTGCGGTGTTTTTTTTATTTTTTATTTTTTGTGTTGGGTCAGACCCAATGTTTAAGACTTTGTTGTTAATTCTTTATTTATTAATTTATTAATTTATTAATTAATTAATTTTTATTTTATTTTTATTTTTCCTTTGTTTAAATAGCTTAATGGAAATAAAATTAGAAGTAAAATCATATATCATGCATTTTGCATTTATTTAGTTAAATCTGTGCGAGTAGCATCCATAGACCATTTACTTATCAAGGAAGGGATATGAGCAACTTACCCCCATAGGGGTAGCTCTCCTATCTACCCGAGGTAAGGATAAGCGTCATTTTGGGAACCGAAAAACGTGAGAACGAAGTGGAAGGAATAAGATACGATTAGATTCATGCATAACATAATTTTAACTTAAAAATTTTGAATCTCTTTTAATTTTATTTTTGAAAAATAAAAAAATAAAAATTCCTTTTGAATTATTGCGAACTTCGTAGACTTTGATCCCTAATTAAGGTACATAGGCATTCGAGGGTGACGAATCAAGTCCTATTTTGAATAATCACTCATTTTTCTTTTGTTTATATTTAGGAATAAAATAAATACAATTTGGCCATGACTTAATTTGCACAATTAATTTTAAGTAACTGTCTTTTAGATGAGTGTTGTAGGGTGCCTAACACCTTCCCTATACACAATTAGACTCTCGAACCCTCTCTGGTTCGTAGACCTAATTTTGAAAATAAAAGGGGTTTTTCAATTCTTTCTCGATTTTTAATACAATTGGTGGCGACTCCAGAATTTTCATTTCAAAAACTAAATCTCTTTTTATTTTAGTCATTCGCGTTATAGCGACCTCTGGGTACGTTACGACAGTTTGACGACTCCACTGGGGACATTTGAGAGTCAAGCCTAAGAAGTTAATTGTGCAAAATAAATGTGGCCTTTTTATATTTTCTTTATCCCATTGTTTATTTAGTTTGTATTCTTTAAATGTTTTCATTATTTGTTTTGTATATATTGTAATTTATTTTCACCTTGCATTTGTAAATAATTGTAATATATTATGTGCTCTCCTTTGCAGCGAATAGATGTAGGATGAGGTTTGTTTGCTCCCCCTGCACACATGAAACACTAACACTCATACCTCACACACTTTCTTTGGCTCTATTCCCGAGTCACATTTAAACTTAGGGTTAGATAGGGAGTGAGCATTATCCCAAAGAGGCTGAGTACCCTTGCGATCTATGCGACACTCCCACTTGGATTGCAACTTGTCTTTTAAACATGAGTAAATACGGAGACTCTACCTTTCGTCTATTCATGTCAACGAGACAAGGTCTCTGTCATCCCAATGAGAGACAATATATAGTACGTTGGACTTTTAAGATATAGCACTGTCCTAATAACCATGCATGTAGTTTGATTGTGCAAACCCTCCTTTAGGTTAGACCATGGCCACTAAGTTAGAATCCTTAAGCTTAAAGGTCAACCATTTCTTAGGACAATAGGGGAAACATTCTTTCTCTCTTTTGTTCTTGTCTAATTTTACTCCTTTTATTTTTATTTTGTAAATACAATGTAGATTTCTTCTGACAAATTTGGTTACGTTTATTTTTGAACTTTTCAATGATCCATAAGAAGTTGAATTGTTAATATAGCCAATCGAGATCCTATTTTTCAGAATTCTAAAACTTCACTAGCATTCATAAGGGTTACGACATCACTACCAATCTCTCTTATGTTAGTTGTATGCGATAATTTTTCTCATAATGTCAAAAATATTTGTGAATGTTATCATGGTCATCCGTAAAGAACCAAAGTTCCTACTGAAAGACAATACCCATATCCCATGCAAGTACCCGTGAAGAAGATGAATTTTAAAATTTGATCCCTTAAAGGATTCTACAAGGCTATATTAACAATCCATCTTCTCAAAAGATTGCCGAAATCTTTTTGTTATTTTACTCATTTATTCTTTATGTTTCCTTTTCACTTTCGTCGTACCTCACAGGATTAAGACATCATTGGTCCTGCAAAGAAAGCGCGGTTCAATAAAAAAGGCTCTATGAAAAGATCAATCGGACTCAAATCTAGGACTGTTATTATCATGGACGGAACTCAAGAACCAGATAAAGATTTAGGAGTGGAGTTGGATGAGATGAAGGAACAGATGAATGAGATAAGGAGTTTACTCATCAAGAGTTTGAAGCTGAAAGAGGCGGCTGAAGGCTCAAGTCACCCCAACTTTCTCCGCATATCTCAAGTAGCACCACCACTGACTTTGCCTCCGCATGAGCAAAGTGTCACCACTGCTCAATCAATCCCATTTGGGGCATACCCCCTCATCTAATGTCGCCCACAGCAATGGCCACCCAGGAATTAGACCCTAACTCCACCATCCCACCTATTACTCAACCATCTAAGTTTCGATTCACCGCCACCTTACCTAAAACAAATCCTACCACAGAAACTACCTTTAATCCAAGTGGACACAAGGGAAATGTGTACACTTACACTCCACCAATCACCTATTCTATTTTTAATGTGCCCACCCAGAATCCACCCATGACCATACATGTTAGAAAGAATCTAAGGAGTGCGGAAAAGAAAAACAAAAAGAGAAATTGTTGACTTTGGAGGAGAGAATTAGAGCTATGGAGGGAACTAGTTCTTTCGAGGCTGTGAGAGTCAAGCAATTACACCTTACTCCAAGAGTGTCAATTCCTAGAGATCTTAAGCTTCCTGAGTTTTAGAAGTATGATGGGATTGGTAATCCGAAGTTTCATCTGGTATCTTACATTACAGAGATGACCGCTATAGAGGAAGATGAGATGGTGTTGATTTATTTCTTCCCAAAAAGTCTCACTGGTGCTGCTTATAACTGGTTTATGAACTTAGACTGCGCTAGAAAAAGGAGTTGGTGGATTTAGCAAATGCCTTCCTAAAGGAGTACAAGTTCTACTACGATACTGACCCTACAAGAGAACAATTGAAGAACATGCAGAAGATAGATGAATTTTTTAGGGAGTATGCCCAAAAATGGAGAACCCTGGCTTCGGAAGTTCAACCTCCACTCCTTGATTTCGAATTATGCACTATTTTTCTGGATACCTTGAAATCTCCGTATTTAGAATTGATGGTGGGTTATCCCTTCCATGATTTTGCTGATATTATCAAGGCCGGGGAAATAATTGAAGGATTGGTGAAAGTTGGAAAGTTGCAAGGATCAAGCACAGAAGGTAGTAGCTTTGGCCAAAAAATGGCAAGTTTCCAAAAAAAGAAGGAAGGAGAAGTGAATTGGGTATAAACACCGGGAACCTACCAATATCCTTAACCTAAAATACCGAGCTATACTCGAAACCCTTCATTTTCACCATTATACCCGTTAATGCCATCCTTCCATCTTATCCTCAATATATACCAAATCACCAATACCCTCAAGCATATTTCGTTCCCACTTACCATAACACACCTCCAAGTTTCCTAGCACCAAGACCACCGGTCAGGCCTAACTATTAGGGCTATAAGAACCAACCTCGTCCTTTTTAAAGTGATGAACTGTTCCCAAACATTCATATTACTATAGCTAAATTATTCAAACAATTCTGTAAAGCTCATGTGATAGCTCCCAAGCTTGTACAACCATTGTAGCCACCCTTCCCTCAATGGTATAACCTGAGCCTCAAGTGCGACTATCATAGAGGTATTGTGGGGCATTCTATTGAAGACTGTCATGGCTTTAAGTTTGATGTGCTAAATCTGATCAAACAAGGAGTGATCAAATTGAGGAGATGGGCGGAGGTCCTAATGTGAATAATAACCCCTTGCCTAATCATGAAGTGAGACCGAGGATTAACGTCATCGTGGAAGGAGTTGAGGAGGTTCAAAAGATCACTCAAGTAAGGACTCCTATGAGGGTAGTATGGGAGAACTTGGGGTCAACTGGGTATGATTTGGAAATTCCTTGTAGACCAATAAAAATGGATGATCAATATGATGGTGATTCTTNCAATATCCTCAACCTAAAAGACCGAGCTATACTCGAAACCCTTCATTTTCACCATTATACCCGTTAATGCCATCCTTCCATCTTATCCCCAATATATACCAAATCACCAATACCCTCAAGCATATTTCGTTCCCACTTACTAGAACACACCTCCAAGTTTCCCAGCACCAAGACCACCGGTCAGGCCTAACTATCAGGGCTATAAGAATCAACCTCGTCCTTTTTAAAGAGATGAACTGTTCCCAAACATTCATATTACTATAGCTAAATTATTCAAACAATTATGTGAAGCTCATGTGATAGCTCCCAAGCTTGTACAACCATTGTAGCCACCCTTCCCTCAATGGTATAACCTGAGCCTCAAGTGCGACTATCATAAAGGTATTGTGGGGCATTCTATTGAAGACTGTCATGGCTTTAAGTTTGATGTGCTAAATCTGATCAAACAAGGAGTGATCAAATTGAGGAGATGGGCGGAGGTCCTAATGTGAATAATAACCCCTTGCCTAATCATGAAGTGAGACCGAGGATTAACGTCATCGTGGAAGGAGTTGAGG
This sequence comes from Cercis canadensis, assembly GCA_003255065.1. Lineage (NCBI taxonomy): Eukaryota > Viridiplantae > Streptophyta > Magnoliopsida > Fabales > Fabaceae > Cercis > Cercis canadensis. The sequence continues at coordinate 60,658 of QAOA01002728.1, forward strand.
AGGTTCAAAAGATCACTCAAGTAAGGACTCCTATGAGGGTAGTATGGGAGAACTTGGGGTCAACTGGGTATGATTTGGAAATTCCTTGTAGACCAATAAAAATGGATGATCAATATGATGGTGATTCTTTCTGTGAACATCACCAAAGTGTAGGCCATGACATAGAGGATTGTTGGGAGTTCAAATGTGGAGTTCAGAAGCTGATGGCTTTAGGAATTTTGAGATTTGAGAAAAGAAATAACGAGAATCAGAAGGAAGTTAATGTAATTGAGAAAGAGCAACAAGTGTTTCAATCTTTTGTCCTTAAGGTTTTATCAAATCCTTCAACTAGCCAAACCCAGCCAGATGTGGTTATAAAGGTACCTACTCCTTTCTCTTATGAAAGCAACCATGCCGTACCCTGGAATTATGGGGTAAAGATACTGAACACCAAGGAAGAGATTTTGGAAAGTTTCCTAGAAAAGAAGGAGAAAGATTAGCCAAGTACAATCACCAATGTGGTAGGGATTGGTGGTTTGACTAGAAGTGAGAGGGTTTACTTGCCTAAAGAGGTAGAACACCAGAGATTGGAAAAAGGAAAAGCTATGAGTGATGATAGAAAGCCAAACTTGACTAAAGAGAATGCCCAAGGGAAAAATAAGGAAGAGGAAGAGTTTTTGAAGATAATGAGGCAAAGTGAATATGATGTAGTGGAACTGCTGAAGAAAACCCATGCCCGTATCTTGCTGTTGTCTCTTATCATCAGCTTTGAATGTCATTGGCAAGCTTTACAGAAGTTCTTGCAACAAGCTTATGTGCGGCCGAACATAACAGTAGAGAAGTTCGGAGGGATGGTAAACTTTGTCAAGAGCTTTAGCACAATCTCCTTTTCTGAAAAGGAGTTGATGCCTGGTATGAGTGCTCATAACAATGCACTTCATATCACACTCAAATGTGAAGCCTATATAGTGGCCAGGGTTCTGATTGATAATGGGTCTGTGTTGAATGTGCTACCTTATGTCACCTTCATGCAACTACTAGTGAATACATCTTGCATACGAGAGAGTAGTATGGTAGTAAGAGCATTCGATGGGACAAGGCGTGAAGTGCTTGGGGATATATCTATTCAGTTAGAGATCGGACAAGATAAATTTGATGTTCCCTTCCAAGTGATGGACATAGAGCCTGCATATACCATGTTACTTGGTAGGCCTTGGATTCATGTTGCGGGAGTGGTGCCATCAACATGGCATCAAAGACTGAAATATGTGAATGGGGGAAGGGCGATAATTGTCAAAGGAGAGGAAGAGATGTTGTTAAGCAAGCCCAGCTCAATATCGTATGTTGAAGCAGTGGAGCAAGCATTGGAATCTTCTTTCCAATCCCTGGAGATAACCCAACATGATGGTATACATGATGGTATAGATTTACCAAAAAATGGGGAGGTTAATCAGGTTGTGGCAAGGATGATGAAAATAAGTGGTTTCCAAGAAGGAAAAGGCTTGGGGACCAATTTGCAGGGCATCAGTGCACCCGTTTTTCTTCCACATAATGAAGGCAGACAAGGGTTGGGATATGAGCCATCCATGGAAGAATTTTTTAAATGGCCAAGAACGCATCAGGAGACAAGATTTCTTCATTTGCGTGAGACATTTGTTCCGTCAACTGATTCACCAATTGTTGATCATAGGCATATGGTGAACACTTTGGATGATTACCATGAGAATAACTGTTTGATTTGGCCCTGCAAAAAAGAAGAAAAGTTAAACAACTGGGAGATGGAACCGATGCCAGATGTGGTCCTCTCTGAGTAATATTTGTTTATTCCATATCCATTTTTTTTAGCTGATGTCTAAAGTCATTTGAATTTCATCTTTATTATGTATTGGACCATGTTTTATTCAAAAATTTCAATAAAATAATTTGTCATGGACTTTTCATTCATTTTGGCTTCTTTTTGCTTTCCATGTCCTTCTTATCCATTTTTCATCAGGTTACTCATTTTAATTCTTGTTATGTTCTAATTTATTTTCAAAAGTCTTGTTAACATAGATCTAATGTCTCAAGTTGAATCTTATGTGTTTCCAATAATTGATTCTCATATTAAATTTGGTGAAGACGATTACTACTCTGATGAAGAAAGATATTTCTGATAGATTTGCAAAAATGGTTGAATCATCTAAGAAAGCGATACTTCCCCATAATGAAGAAATTCATATCATAAATCTGGGTACAAAAGATGAAAAGAGAGAATTGAAGATTGTTAATAACCCGAAAAAAGAGGAAATGATTATTCTTTTTAAAGAGTATAGTGACGTGTTAACATTGTGTCTTACAAGATTCCGCTGTATCCAGATTACAAGCCAATTAAGCAAAAGTTGAGAAGAATGAGGCCCGAAATGTCTAGCAAGATAAAAGAATAGGTGATTAAGCAGATTGAAGCTGGTTTCTTAGAAGTATCCACTTATCCGAAATGGGTTGCCAACATAGTTCCAGTGCCTAAAAAGGATGGTCGAGTAAGAATGTGCGTGGATTTTCGGGATTTGAATAAAGTTAGTCCAAAAGATGATTTCCCTCTGCCACACATAGATGTGCTTGTTGACAACACGGCCAAGAATCACTAGTATTCTTTCATGGATGGTTATTCGGGGTACAATCAGATTCCAATGGTTGATGAAAATAAAAAGAAGACTACATTCATCACGCACTGGGGTACCTATTGTTATAGGGTAATGCCATTTGGGTTGAAGAATGTTGGAGCTACCTATCAGAGGGCTATGGTTACACTTTTTCATAACATGATGCACAAAAAAATCGAGGTCTATGTAGACGATATGGTGGTCAAGTCAAAAGAAGGGGAAAGTCATGTGAATGTGCTTCGGAAACTATTTGAAATACTAAGAAAATACAAACTAAGATTGAACCCAAACAAATGCACTTTTGGTGCGACTTCTGGTAAGTTGTTAGGGTTCATTGTTAGTGAAAAAAGAATTGAAGTAGACCCGAACAAAGTTTGACCAATTCGGGAGATGCCATCCCTAAGATCAGAAAAAGAAGTTCGGAGTTTCCTAGGGAAGCTTAACTACATAGCGAGATTCATTTCAAATCTCACTCACACTTGTGAACCGATCTTCAAACTGCTGAGGAAGAATAATCATGGAGAGTGGGACGAAAAGTGTCAAGAAGCTTTTGATAGCATCAAGGAGTATTTGCTTAACCCATCAATGCTTGTACCTCTGACATCTAGAAAGCCTTTCATTCTGTATTTGACCGTGCTTCAGGAATCAATTGGGAATGTGTTAGGACAACATGATGAAGGGGGAAGAAAAGAAAGAGCTGTCTATTACTTGAGCAAGAAGTTCACTGATTACAAGACAAGATATGCCATGGTGGAAAAAATATGTTGTGCATTAGTTTGGGTGGCAGATAGAGTCCAGTACTACATGCTATACCATACTACATGGTTCATCTCTCGTATGGATCCAATCAACTTTACCCTATCTCTCTGGAAGACTAGCTAAGTGGCAAATTGTTCTTTTAGAATATGATGTGGTGTATATGACAAAAAAAGTTGTTAAAGGAAGTGTAATTGCTGATTGCTTAGCTAAAAATCCCGTCGATGATTATCAACCAATGAGATTTGAATTTCCTGATGAAGATATTCTCGTAGTCAAAGGAGGGGATGAAAAAGAAAAAGTAAGGTGGAAGATGTACTTTGATGGTGCTGTGAATGTGCATGAGCAAGAAATAGGAGCTGTGATCGTGTTACCAGGAGGGAAACATTTCCCTATAGCCATTAAGCTGGACTTCGATTGGACTAATAACATGGCGGAATATGAAGCATGTGTAAGAGGTCTACAAGCAACTTTAGATCTAAAAGTTGATACCTTGGATGTTTTTGGAGACTCTGCTTTCATCATCTATTAGGTGACTAGAGAATGGCAAACCAATGATTCAAAATTGGTTCCGTATCAGAAATATTTGACTCGGTTAATCAAGAAATTTGAAGACATCATGTTTTCTCACTTATCTCGCAATAAGAACCAATTTGCGGATGCTTTGGCTACACTGGTAGTAATGACTAAGCTTGATTGTGGAGTAATGGTGCAACCAATACAATTTAAGTCAGAGGAAGAACTAGTTTATTGCTCTAATGTGGAAGGAGAACCTGATGGTCACCCTTGGTACTATGATATCATGCAATATATCAAGTGCAGAGAATATCTAGTTGGGGCTAATGAAAATGATAAGAAAATCATCAGATGTTTGGCATTGGGTTTCTTTCTGAGTGGAGAGATTTTGTACAAAAGAAGTCATGACGGAGCATTTTTATGATGTGTGGATGCTAAAAAGGCTAATCGTATTTTGAGTGCTATTCATGAGGGAATATGTGCTACTCATGCAAAGGATCATATGATGACTTGAAAAATTCTAAGAACGGGTTATTACTGGACAACAATGAAAAGTGATTGCATCAGTTATGTTAGAAAGTGTCACAAGTGCTAAATCTATGTTGATCACACTAAGGTACCCTCGTCCATATTGCACAATATGACAACCCCATGGTCATTTTCTATGTAGGGAATTGATGTAATCGGTCCAATCAATTTGAAAGCATCCAATGGACACCGTTTCATTCTGGTAGCAATTGACTACTTCACAAAATGGGTAGATGTTGTTTCTTATGAGAAAGTAACTCAAAAGATAGTGGCCATATTTTTGAAAACGAATATCATTTTTCGATATGGACAATTGGAGAAAATCATCACTGATAATGGTTTGAATTTGACTGGTGCAGATATTCAAAAGTTGTGCAAACAATTCGCAATCAAACATCATAATTCTTCACCATATAAGCCTCAGATGAATGGAGTAGTAGAAGCTGCAAACAAAAATATCAAGAAGATAGTGAAAAAGATGGTCGTGACCTACAAAGATTGGCATGGAATGCTTCCCTATGCCTTGCATGCTTACCGCATAGCGGTTCAATCGTCGACTGGGGCAACACCGTATTCTCTGGTATATGGTATGGAAGCTATTACTTCTATAGAAGTAGAGATCCCTTCTCCCTTGGTCTTGATGGAAACTGATTTAAAAGAATCAGAATGGGCACGGGTTAGATATGAACAGCTAAATATGATTGAGGAAAAAAGATTAGTCGCAATTTGTCATGAGCAGTTGTATCAACAAAAAATGGTCAGTGCATTCAACAAAAAGGTTCGATTTTGAGAGTTTCAACCGGGAGATTTAGTGTTGAAAAAGGTCTTGCCTCATCAAGAAGATGCACGGGAAAAATAGGCCCCAACTCATCAAAGCCCATACGTTGTCAAACAAGCATTCTCTGGAGGTGCTTTGATTCTTACAGATATGGAAGGGCATGAGCTGGCTAAGCTGATAAATTCTGATGCAGTTAGAAAATATTACTCATAAAAAAAAAAAAAGCCTGCTAAATTGAAAACCGAAAAGGCAATCTAGGCAAAAGCTAAGGCATTCAAGTTAAATTTACTGGATTGGAAACCTGAAAGGGCAATCTAGATGCGAGTTTGAGCTTGCAAGAATGTTTGTGCAAGAATGAAAGAATGAACAGAGAATAGAAGAGTTGTTTGAGATAAGGGAGGGAACTCAGCATATAAGAAAACAAGAGTTATGCATTTCAACATCAAAAGGATAAACAGTGTCTCAATCAAGTAGAAGTCTGATCCAAGGCAATATAAGAATCAATAAAGTTGAATATCATAGAGCTACAATTGGGGCAAAATCGTTCATTCTATGTGACTTATGAATTTTTCATCCTGAACTACGTGGGCTTTGATTCCTCTTCGAGGATACATAGGCACCTACTTGGTAGGGCAAGTCCAATTTCATCAAAACCCACACTGGGGCAAATTTTTATTCAGATTGGTATCTCTTTGAGTTTCAATTCTGTGATGTTTGTACATTTTCTTTCTTAGTTGAAATAAAAGAGGTCAATTCATTGAATTTACTTCTTTCGGTTATGCATACTCTCAATGATAAATTATTGAGTTATGATTTTGAATAAAATGTGAGTGGATTGTTTATATGACAAATTCATTTATTTCTTTAAAATAGGTCACATTGACATGGTTTCTAGATTTTAGAATGATATCTTCTAAATCAAAGCAAAACCCAAGATTTGTTAAAAATCTTCTTTAATGCTTATAATTAGAAAAAAGTGTGATCTCATCATTTGGTGAAATAAGGAGAAATTATCTAACAGAGACAGAAGTCCAGTTTCTAAATGAGAAAAGATACACATGAGCGATTCGACTTTTGAAAAAGTAAATTTTGATTGAATCACTTTCTTTGCAAAGGATCAAAGATGAATCATCTTAATGTCATGTGGTACATCTCTTACACTTTTCAGCCATTAATTTTCTCACAATTACATTTTATGCCATTAACTTTTCTATCATTACATTTTGTGCAATTACATTTTATGTCATTAATTTTTCTGTTATTATATTTCATGCGATTAATTTTTTTGCCATTACATTTTATGTCATTGACTTTTCAGTAATTACATTCTCTTCTATTAATTTTCTTATCATTACATTTCATGCCATTAATTTTTCTGCCATTGATTTCTCGATAATTACATTTCATGCTTTAATTTTTTTGCCATTACATTTTATGTCATTAATTTTTCTGCTATTATATTTTTTTTCCATTATATTTTATGCCATTGCTTTTTCAGTAATCACATTTCATGTTATTAATTTTTCTGCCATTACATTTCGCTCCGTTAATTTTCTCGTCATTATATTTTATGCTATTAATTTCTTGATAATTACATTTCATGCCATTACATTTTATGCCATTGATTTCTCTGCCATTACATTTTGTATCATTAATTTTCTCGCTATTACATTTTATGTCATTAATTTCTCAATTGTTACATTTCATGTTATTGACTTTTATGCCATTACATTTTGTGCCGTTAATTTTCCTACAATTATATTTGGTGCCATTATGATTTCATGTCATTCCCATTACACTTTCCTGTCATTATATTTCTGCCACTGTAATTTATGTCATTCTGTATTGACATTTCAACCTCTGTCATGAGTACTGGATGAAATACGTGTATTTTATTTTTACATGTTTCCTATACAAAAAAATGCAATAGACAAGAGCTTCACACATCATTTTAATAGGAAACATGTAAAGAGGGGCAAATTGTGGACACCCCATTTCATCCAAAACAATAATATATATATATATATATATATATATATATATATATATATAATTAACATGTAGGAAGAGATAGATGTAGAGGGAGACGTGGGTGCATGGATGACAAAATAAGAGACGTGAGTAAGTTAGAAACAAAGGAGAGAAACAGAAACATGAGTGCTATTGAAAACCAAAAAGAGAGAGGGAGAACTGAGGTGGGTTCACAAAACAGTTAGAGAGACATGAGAGAAGGGGACATGGGTGCAAAGCGAGGAACATAAAAGAAAGACCCAAGAGCAGCATAAGGGGAGGCAAGAACAGAAACAAAAGAGGGAGCAAGGAGAGAAAAAGGGCAAAACTGAGAGTAAAAGGAGAACATCAATAGAAAAAAAAAAAACTAGTGATAGCAGGAGAGAANAAACCAGTGATAGCAGGAGAGAAAGAAAGCACAAGGAGCATAATAGAGAGGATAAGAAGGAGATAACCGAAGAGAGACCTAGAGAAAGAAAGACTAGCAACGGAGAAAGAAAGCAAAAGGAGCAGTGAAGAGAGCAATAGAACAGAATTGAAACAAATGTAGAAGGAAGAAAGAAGCAGAGAATATAGAGAGAGAGAGAGAAAGAGAGAGACAGAACCGAAAGAACAACAACACATACACACAACAGAAAAAAGAGACCTAGAAAAAAAGAAAACAGCAACAAAGAGAAAGAGAACCTACCACAACAATAGCAACCAAGAGAACCAGAAAAGCAAGAGTAGCAGTACAGAGGACCAAAACAACAACAAAGAAAAAATGAGAGAAAGTAGTGACGGATTTCGAACGTCCGGTGGTTGACGGTGGTAGAAATTAACTCTCACAGGTTTACTCTCCTTATTGAGATGCTACTTTCCTTAAGGTATTCATTGTGCTAGATGAAGAAAGAAACTAAATGGGATGGACACCTCATTACACAATATTTTTCTTTTGCTATGGTTTAAAATCAACATATTGGTACTGCTTTTTATCAGGCAACCCATAATTGGTTTCATTTCTCATTGGTTCAAAGGAAGGTTTCTGAGAATGGATGGAGGGAATGAAAATAAAAACATAGAACTAAAAATTTCATGTCTGTTACTGAATGCCAATCTGGCTTTGGAAGTGTAGTTTTACTCATCAAACACAAGAAATTTACAACTAAAAAAAAATATTTTTTGGATTTGTAAATTACAGTAGTGTTGTTAGGAGTTTCTTGTTTGGTTTTAAATTTTTTTTTGGGTCGAAGAAATTGTTATTGTTGAATAGGTCAGGCTAGAGGACAAGGAAGAGATGAGGTATTGGATCCTGTTGATGAAGGGATAGATAAGAAATTGAACCATTCTATTGGAGGGGTTGCTGGTGCCTAGGGTGCATTTTTAGGCAAAGGGGTGCTGTGTTTTTATTTTTATTTTTTGTGTTAGGTTAGACCCAATGTTTAAGACTTAGTTGTTAATTATTTAATTATTTATTTTTATTTTTCCTTTGTTTAAATAGCTTAATGAAAATAAAATTAGGAGTAGAATCATATATCATACATTTTGCATTTATTTAGTTAAATATATGCGAGTAGCATCCATAGGCCCCTTACTTGTCAAGCGAGGGACATGAGCGACTTACCCCTATAGGAGTAGCTCTCCTATCTGTCCAAGGTAAGGATAAACACCACTTTGGGAACCGAGAAGCGTGAGAATAAAGTGGAAGGATTAGGACACGATTAGATTCATGAATAACATAATTTTAACTTGAAATTTTGAATCTCTTTTAATTTCAGTTTTGAAAAATAAAAATAAAAATAAAAAATCCTTTTGAATCATTGCAAACTACGCGGACTTTGATCCATAATTAGGGCACGTAGGCATTCAAGGGTGACGAATCAAGTCCTATTTTGAATAATCACTCATTTTTCTTTTGTTTATATTTAGGGATAAAATAAATATAATTTGACCATAACTTAATTTGTACAATTAATTTTAGGTAACCATCTTTTAGATAGGTATTGTAGGGTGCCTAACACCTTTTTCTATACACAATTAGACTCCCAAATTCTCTCTGGTTCGTAGACCTAATTTTGAAAATAAAAGGGGTTTTCCAATTGTTCCCTAATTTTTTAATACAATTGGTGGCAACTCCAGAGTTTTCATTTCGAAAACTAAATCTTTTTTTATTTTAGTCATTCACGTTATAGCAACCTCCGGCTACGTTACGACAAGTATGCTAATTGATGTTCNATTCAAGGGTGACGAATCAAGTCCTATTTTGAATAATCACTCATTTTTCTTTTGTTTATATTTAGGGATAAAATAAATATAATTTGGCCATAACTTAATTTGTACAATTAATTTTAGGTAACCGTCTTTTAGATAGGTATTGTAGGGTGCCTAACACCTTTTTCTATACACAATTAGACTCTCAAACTCTCTCTGGTTCGTAGACCTAATTTTGAAAATAAAAGGGGTTTTCCAATTGTTCCATGATTTTTTAATACAATTGGTGGCAACTCCAGAGTTTTCATTTCGAAAACTAAATCTCTTTTTATTTTAGTCATTCACGTTATAGCAACCTCCGGCTACGTTACAACAAGTATGCTAATTGATGTTCGGTTTTAGGTTGAACAACTAATTGCTAATTCTGTATGATTACAAAGATTAGTGATGCATGTGGTTAAATCGGATTCTTAATGATAATGCAATAGGAACACTTAGTTATAATTAGAAATTTCGGTTGTGACTAAATCCAATTAGCAGTGTTGCATTAAGACTTGATTAATCGTGTTCAATCTAGGATGAATCAAACCAATTCTTAATGGATGTTTAGTAAGGATGTGTTTTTAATTAATTGAATTAATCTTTGTTCAATTCTGCAATTTACATTTAGCAATATATTATGTGTTTGAAAATCTCCAATTAGTAGTCTTAAAATTGTTAGTTAATCATGCTTTCCCTGAGAGACAACCCAGATTAGCCCTATATTGCATTCTATTTTAGGGGATTCAGTTTTAATTTATTGGAACTCGACAATTCCGATCAATATTATGGCTTGGAGTTCTCAATGTGCATGGTTTGATTCCTAACAAGGGCTTATGAGAGTGTAGGTATGCTCCTAAAGATGGGTGAATAAAAGATAAAAATAATTATAATGCGGAATTACATATTAAAATAATTTCTAGAATAACCAATTTATAATCAAAACTCATTTCTAAGCTAGTTATTATAAAACCCAAAAATAATTTAAGAGAGATTAATCTGAATATGAAAACTCAGAACATGAACCAGATAGCCATTTAGATCAAAATGATAGATTCTTGCATATATGAATATAATAATTTATAAAGCAATAAATAGTAAGCTTAACAAGATCATAACAACAGAGCTAGTTATGCATTAGATTTAATGACATATAGCAGCTAAATAAAAAATAGAAGGGTATAGATATTTAGCCCATAATTTTTATAGTGATTCGGCCAAAAATAGAGCCTATGTCCACTCTCCCAAGGCTGGGGTTCTACTGTCAAGATTATTTGTCCAAGCTTCTCCAAGCTTCATTTACAACACTGATTTTTACAACAAGCTTAACCAGAAAATTTCTCTCTATAGTTTCTTTATAGAACTCACTAGAAACTCTCTCCTTCTATCAAACAAAGATAGAAATCACTCCCCATATTTCTCAATGATATCTGTTACAAATTCCTAGATTTGTATGGCACCCAATGATATAAACTCTCACAAAGATTTTACACACAAGTAATACAGAATTGATAGAAGAGACAAATAACTAGTTTTGCACACAGAGTTTTTCCTTTGACTAATTTAATAAATTCTCTTCTCTTCCTTTCCAGACCTTGGGTCTTCAAAATTTATAGCAGAAGGTTAAAGACAACCGTTGGCAATGGGCTGGGCTTCTGATTGCATGATTTTAGGCCTTAATGACATGATTTGAGATCATATCTCTAATTGAGAAAAAATCTTACTTGTTTCCTTTCTTGTTGATTCTTCTATATTTCAAATTTCTCAAATGGGCTTCCTTCCAACATCTCTGAGGTTCAATAACTAGTCCAGATAAATTGGGCTTCAGCCTTGGTTGGTCCATAATGTTTGAGGCTTTCATATCAGCATGCTGATCCAACTCTTGAACTTCAAGCTAGTTTTTTAAACTAGGAAATTGGTTGTGCTTCAGACCCAAGATTATCACTTAACCTATTCACTTAGAATAAACACTTGAACAAACACATTAAGATATAAGCTATTTGTTATCATCAAAGCTAGGGTTGGAAAACCGTGGAGCCAACAATTTCTCCCTTTTTGATGATGGCAAATGCCTAGAAAGATCTCCCCCTAGAAATATGCTTACTTCTAAAACTAGGTTTACAACAAGTTTAGAAAGTAGTTTTCACAAGTAGTTTCATAACAGAGGGGTTTTTCCAAATATATTTTAAGAACAAGTCATCCAGACTAATTCAGTATCAGAGCAAAAAAATCTTAAAAACAATTCATCCAGACTATCTCAGTATTAGAATACAACATAAAAAATCTAGATGATCTTTCCCAATCTTTCTCCCCTTTTGTCATATAAAAAAGAACTAGAAGAAAAGAAGGTGATACCAAAGAAACTGGTTCTTGTAGAAGTCTTAGTAAGTAGTGTATAGCTGAAACAGTTTCAAACTAAATGCATATGTCATGAAATGCAAATGTCAAATGTTTAAGATACAAATCCATAGTAATAAAAGTCAAGTCAAAGTAACAAAATCCAAAAGTTAACAGTTTAAAGAAATAACAATATAGACAGTTAGCTTGATGGTGGCTTCAAAGTAGCAAGCTCCATCTTTGCAGTAGCAAGCCTTTCTTTAGTGGCAGCTAGTTTGAGTCTGAGCTTAGCCATTGCAGCATCCACAACAGCAAGCCTGGTTGAGAATTGGATAATTTGGCTCTGGTGGTGGTTCATTCTTTGACCCATATGGTTTGCCAATTTAGTGGGGTTGATATCTTTGAGCCACATGGTATAATCTACAGCTTGAGAAGCTACTCCTAGTTTCTTACCATAACCAGTTTTCTAAGATTTCAAAGTAGTTGAGAAGGCAGTTGTTTTACGCTTAGATCCAAAAGGATGCTTAACAGGGGAGGGGCTACTTGAATGCTCTTGAGGAATAAAGCAAATGAGTGGCTGCCTTATAGTCAAATAGTTTGGCAGATCTTCATCCTTTGATTGAGTCAAGTTAATATTAAAATACCTGCAAATTTTGGTAATGAGCATGCCATATGGAAAGCTGGCTATCTCTCGGGTTCTTCTAACAGTCCATGCCATGATATTTAGAATCAACTTGGGTAGGTTCAAGGGAAGCTTGTTCTTGATGTGGTAAAAAAGGTTAAGATCAGAGGTAAAGAATTCAGATTGGCTACCAGCCTTAGTAAGAAAATTGGTGGTTATGAACTTAGCTAAGGTCCTGGTTACAGAATTCATGCAATGGACAAAGGGTATACTTCCTTCCATGTTCTCAGGAAAATCACACAAGGAGTGTATCGCTTTAGCAAATGGCACAAAATCAGTAGGCCAGGTCTTATGGATATACCTCTCATCTCCTTCAATAGACACATCAAACATTTGCTCAAACAGGTTTTCATTCAAAGTGATTTCAACACCAGCCACATATAATTTCAAGTAAATGCTACCAGAAACAAAACCCTTAAGGGGTTGAAGATGAGCATAAAATAGCTTTACCAGTTGTGGCAGGACTGGTTCTTCAATCTCCAGAAGTTGCTTCCATCCCATCGCAGCAACTGCTTCATCAATGGCCTTTGTGGCCTCTGTTTCTTTAGTCCATTTCACAATAGAGTCTAGAACAACTTTTATCAAGGAGAATTTCTTCTAAAAATGCTTTTCAATATCTCTTGATTGAAAGAGATTTCCAAGAGCTCTAGGTGGAGCAGGCTTTGGTACTGAAACTTGTTTTCTTGTTGTCATCTCTGTCCTCATAACCATTGGCGTGCTGGATTCAATAGGAATTGTCTCTGGTTTGATAGGAGAGTTAGGAGGATTGGACAAGTTGATTTCTAGGGTTTTTGGAACTATATCCTACTCGGTTTCATGCCAACCCAGATACAACACAACATGTGGTTCTTTTAGAAACTTGAAGCCTTCAATAGATTTGAAGGGAACCAGGGCTTCCTCCTCTGCATTAGATTTTGACTGAGCTTCTTCCGGGTCAGCCATGGGAACACCTTCATTAGCACACATGGGCTCCTTGCCCTTGGCGTTTGTGCCACCGAGCTTTAATTCTTTTTGCATGGCTTGCTTGAAAGAATCAGTTGACTTTTCTGAGGAAGAAGTCTCTGAAACTAGTATGGCAGTTTTTGGTGTGTTGCTGGAAGTTTCCCTTCCTTTTCTGCCTATTCGTTGAGAACTCCTGAAGGTGTTTTCGAACTCATTATCTTTGAGTTGTGCTTTATGGAGAGGTTTATAAGATTGATTAAGAACTAATTAGGGAAGTTTGCAAAATTTTAGGAGATAAGAAGCTCGATAATGGGGTAATGGTGAGAATTTAGGGATTATGCAAAAGTAGTTTAGGAAAGAAAATGATTCAGGAAACTAAAGAGTCAGAACGAGATGTTTTAATGAAATGGCATGTTTTGGCTTAGTTGATCAGCAAAAATGCGGAGGTCCAGTAGAGAAAAGCCCAAATGGATTTAAAACATATCCAACTTCATGGACAGGCCCAATTCATAACAATGATCCAGTTTTCAAACAAAGGCCCAATTTTTAGCTTTCCAACAGCATGAGAGATGACATGAACTAGCTTGCAACCCAACTTTGGTTCATAAATCAACACAGTTCTTAGCAAACTTGTTAGTTCACAGATTTAAATTAATTTGACAATAAAATTTAGTCCTCAAGGTCATGCATGTTTATGATATAATATGCATGAAAAACCTAGGACAAGCTCATCATCCCAAGTTCATGTTTTAGATAACATAATCTCTCTTATGCCAATGCCTTAGTGAAGATATCAGCAAATTGTTCTTTAGTATTGACAAAAGGTAGTTCAATGTCACATTTTAAGACATGATCTTGAAGGAAATGATGCTTTATATCTATATGTTTTGTTCTAGAATGCTGAACAGGATTTTTAGCAATATTGATGGCACTAGTATTATCACATAACATGGGGATTTTAGTTATAGAAATACCATAATTAGCAAGTTGTTGCTTCATCCAAAGGATTTGAGAGAAACAATTTCCAGCTGCCATATATTCACTTTCAGCAGTGGATTGAGCTACAACATGCTGCTTCTTGCACCGCTAGGATACTAGAGCATTTCCCAAGAATTGACATCATCCACTTGTACTTTTTTGATTTATGGTGCATCCAACATAATCTGAATTAGTATATGCAACTAGCTCGAAAGAACTAGTCTTGTTGTACAATATTTCAACATTAGAAGTGGTTGCCAATACGTGAAAATTCTTTTCACAACTGTAAGGTGAGATTCCTTTGGTACAACTTGATATCTAGCACATAAGCACACGCTGAACATAATATCTGGTCTACTAGTAGTGAGATATAGTAGAGAACCGATAATGCCATCTGTACTTTTTCTCGCAAACTAGTTTTCCCTTTTTGTCCAAATCCATCTTTGTAGATGGACTCATAGGAGTAGCTATTCTTTTTGCATTTCCCATATCAAACTTCTTTAGTAGCTCTTTTGTGTACTTGGATTAGTTAATGAATATGCAATTTGAAGTTTGCTATACTTGAAATTCGAGAAAGAATGTTAATTCTCCCATCATGCTCATTTAAAATTCTCCTTTCATAAGTTTCTCAAAACCCTTGCACAACAACTCATTAGTAGATCCAAAAATGATATCATCAACATAACCTTGTACAATGAGTATATCATACTTAACATGCTTAGAGAAAATAGTAGTATCCAATTTTCCTCATTTAAAATCATTTTTCAAAAGAAACTCACTAAGTCTACCATACCAAGCTCTTGGAGCTTATTTAAGAGCTTTAGAGATTTTATAAACATGGTTTGGATACTCTAGGCTTTCAAAACCGGGAGGTTGCTTTACATAAACTTCCTCACTAATAAAACCATTTAAGAAAGCACATTTCATATCTATTTGAAAGAGTTTGAAATCTTTATAGCATGCAAAAGCAAGTAGCATTCTAATAGCTTCTAATTTAGCTACTGGAGCAAAGGTTTCTTCGAAGTCAATACCTTCTTGTTGGTTATAACCTTGTACTACAAATTTAGCTTTATTTCTTACCATTTTACCATCTTCATCCAGTTTATTCGGAAAGACCCACTTTGTACCAATGATGCTAAGGCCATTTGAATATGGTACAAGTGTCCAAACTTTGTTCCTTTCAAACTGGTTTAGCTCATCTTGCATTGCTACTATCCAAGCTTCATCTTGTAAAGCTTCTTTGATGTTGGATGGCTCTAAGAATAAGAGGCATGCCAGATTTACATGAAAGTCTTTGAGTGAAGCATAAGTGCTTATTCGTTTGTTTGGATCTCCAATAACTTTGTCAATTGGATGATTCTCTAGCATTTTGTTGTGGAGCTTCTTCCTAAAGTACTTTTGTCTAAATAATTTCCTCTCTATTTTCATCTTAAGTAGGTACTGGAACCTCTTCTTGCACTATTTCATCATCCTCAAGAGAAGGAGTATTCAAGGGAAGGTTAGGCTCATAAAAAATAACATGCATAGATTCCTCAATGTAAAGAGTTTTTCTATTGAATACTCTATATGTTTTCCTCGTTGTAGAATAACCTAGGAAAATTCCTTCATTGGATTTTGCATTAAATTTACGTAAATGCTCATTCCCATTATTCAGAATAAAGCAATTACAGCTAAAAGCATGGAAGCAACTCACATTTGATTTTCTCTCTTTCCACAACTCATAGGGAGTTTTCTTCAAATTTTGCCTCATCAAGCATCTGTTCAAACTATAGCAAGATGTATTTATAGCTTCTACCCAGATATATTTTGGAAGATCATTTTCAACATGGTTCTGCCCATTTCTACCAATGTCCTATTTTTCCTCTTAACTACCCCATTTTGTTGAGGAGTCCTAGGACATGAGAAATTATGGTGCATACCATGGTTTTCACAAAAGTTTTTGAAAAGTTAGTTCTCAAATTCTCCACCGTGATCATTTCTTATAGAAGAAATAACACTTTCTTTTTCATTATGGACTTTCTTGCAATAACTTTCAAAAACAAAAAAAGGTTTCATCCTTATGAGCAAGAAAGTAAACCCAAGTGAATTGAGAATAGTCATCAACTATTACAAATCCATACTTCTTGCCATTTAAGATGTGGATGTAGGTCCAAAGAGATCCATATGAAGCAGCTGCAGTGGCATAGAAGTAGAAAGCTCTTTCTTGGATTTAAAGGATGACTTAGTTTGCTTGCTTTGCTGACAGGTTGAGCAGACCTTGTCTTTTATAAAAACTAGTTTCGGTAATCCAGAAACCAGTTCTTCCTTAGCTAGTTTAGAAATTAGCTTATGGTTTATATGACCAAGCCTTCTATGCCATAGCCAAGCACTACTGCTTTGGGACAAAAAACAAGTTTCATGTTTAAAATCCAGTCTCTCTTTGGATACTACATACACATTCGCGCTTCTATTGCCCACAAAAAGCACTTTATCACTATGCAATTTAAAGATGATGCAATGCGATGATTCAAACACAGCTTTGTGACCTCTGTCACATAGCTGACTAATGCTTAACAAGTTATGCATTAAACAATCTACAAGATAGACATTATCAAGAGTAAAAGAAGTACTCATAGCTACTTTACCAACTCCAATAATTCTCCCTTTGCCATTGTCTCCAAAAATGACATCTCCCGTGTCTTTCTTTTTAATGGAAGCGAACTTAGTTGGATCTCCAGTCATGTGTTTGGAGTAGCCACTGTCCAAGTACCAAAAGTCACAATTGGCTTTCAAGCACATATGTAAAGGAGTTTAGGAGATCTTAGGTACCCAAACTATTTTGGGTCTTTGATTGTTAGTGGCATATGTACTCTTAGGTACCCAAATCATTTTCTTTTCTGCACATAATTTCTTAAATTCATAGTTAGACAAAATATGTCAAGTATTACCACAGTAAAAACATAATTTCTTGGAAGAAGAATGAGAAGCAGAGGCTTTAACAAAGTTTCTGTGAGAAGTTGGTCCTCTGAGAAAGAAGTTTCTAGATAATTTTGCTAGTTGTGGTTCATTGTAACCCAAACCTACTTTGTCATTTCCAACTCTCTATCTCCCTAGCAAGAAATTCAAGTTTCCATGCCCTTGGACAAACTTTGCTAGATCCTTTGACAGGTCACTCATTTTCTTTTTCAAATTATTCTTTTGTTTAAGAATATAATGAGTAAGAAGCTGGTTTTTCTTAAGAGATTCATTTTCAATTTGTAAAGCTTTAAATCGTTGAGCTAGTTCTAAACTTTCTTTCTTAAGCAAATCAATTTCTTTAATATTCTCTTTGACTATTTTCGTAATAGCTTCTATCTTTGCAAGCCTCTTTTCATAGTCAAAAGCAATATCTTCAAAAGCTTGATTTAGGTCTTCATAAGAATGAGGAGAATCTAGCTCGGTTTTAGAATCACTTACCTCTTTGCTACTTTCTGTGTTTGCCATGAAACATAAGTTTGCAAGGTTCTCTTCATCCGAGTCATCAATGCTTGAAGAAGAATTAACATCACTCCATGAAACAATCATAGTCTTCTTCTTATCCCTTTTATAGAACTATTTCTTTTTGAGGTTGGGACAATAAGGCTTGATGTGTCATGGCTTCTTGCATTTATAGTAGATGACTAGTTCTTTTCTACTTTCACCTTTGCTGCTTCTATATGGAAATTTCTTTCTATCATTATGCCTTTTCATTTGGTGAAGAAATTTCCTTGACACCAAAGCTACATCTTCATCACTGGAAACTAGTTTTCTTGAAGCAAAACTAGTTTATTGAGTGACGCTGGTTAGGGCTATACTCTTTTTCTTGTGGTCTTCTAGACCATTTTTCTTTTCAAACAACATCATTCGATGTGTCTCTAACTGCCCTCTTAGCTGGTCCACAGTCATTTCATTTGTTTCAACATATTGGAGAAGAATCGTGACCTTTTTTTCTCCCATTTTTCTATCAAGCACCTAAGTAGCTTTTTAACTTGCTCTTTGTGAGTGTATCTCTCCCAAGACTCTTGAGATTATTTATGATCCCAAGAAATTGAGAGAAGAAAGATTTCAAATCTTCATCCTTCTCCTTGTCAACTAATTCATATTGCGAGCCAAAGATATCAATATTGGCTTCCTTCACGTGGCTAGTTCCTTCATGTATGGCTTTGAGTCGATCCCACATCTCTTTGGCTAAATTGCATGAAGCTATGTGTTCATATTCTTTTGGAGAAACAACATCGATGATGTTGTACCTAGCTTTGGAGTTCAAGGTGTACATGAGTTGATCTTCGTTAGTGGAACTTGTACTCCATCAACTAGTTTCATTGGTGGTGTCATCCCATTTCTCACAATGGCTCAGACCTTGTAGTATATGGATTCAAGGCACATCTCCATTCTTTACTTCAAGTACTTGTAGTTGTCACCATTGAAGTATGGTGGCTTGTGGGAAGAATAAGCTGAATTTTGAGTATTCATAAAACTTAAAAAAAAATTGAAACTTTTAGATATTTAACTCAAGGTTGTTTGAGCAAATAATAGAGCACCGAGCTTTAATACCAATTGAGAGTGTAAAGGTATGCTCCTAGAAGGTGGTGAATATGAGATAAAAACAATTATAATGCGGAATTACAGAATAAAATAATTTATGGAATAACTAATTTATAATCAAAACTCATTTCAGAGCTAGTTATTATAAAACCCAGAAATAACTTAACAAAGATTAATTAGAATATGAAAACTCAGAACATGAACCAGATAGCCATTTAGATCAAAAGGATAGATTCTTGCATATATGGCTATAACAATTTGTAAGGCAAGAAATAGTAAGCTTAACAACATCAGAACAACAAAGCTAGTTATGCATTAGATTTAAAGACATATTGTAGCTGAATAAAATAGAGAAGGGTAGAGAGATTTAGCCCAGAATTTTTATAGTGGTTTGACCAATAACAGAGCCTACGTCCACTCTTCCAAGGTTGGGATTCTATTATCAAGGTTATTCGTCCAACCTTCGTTTACAACACTAGTTTTTACAACAAGCTTAACCAAAAAATTTCTCTCCCTAGTTTCTTTATAGAGCTCACTAGAAACTCTCTCCTTCTGTCAAACAAAGACATAAGTTAGTCCCTATATTTTCTAATGAAATCAGTTACAAATTCCTAGATTTTTATGGCACCCAATGATATACAACTGTCACAAAGATTTTACACACAAGTAGTACAGAGTTGATAGAATAGACAAATAACTAGCTTCGTACACAGAGCTTTTTCTTTAATTGATTGAATGGATTCTCTTCTCTTCCTTTCCAGACCTTAGGTCTTCAAAATTTATAGTAGAAGGTTAAAGATATCCTTTGCCAATGGGCTGGGCTTCTACTTGCTTGATTTGAGGCCTTAATGACCTGATTTGAGATCATATCTCTAATTGAGAAATAATCTCATCATTTTCAAATAATTTCCTTATATAGCACTTGTTTCTTTTCTTGTTGCTGATTCTTCTATATTTCAAATTCCTTAAATGGGCTTCCTTCCAACGTCTCTAGGGTTCAGTAACTGGTCCAGAAGAATTAGGCTTCAAGCCTTGGTTGGTCCACGATGTTTGAGGCTTTCATATCAGCACAATGATCCAGCTTTTGAACTTCAAGTTGGTTCTTTAATTTGGGAAACTGGTTGTGCTTTAGACCCAATATTATCACTTAACCTATTCACTTAGGATAAAGACTTGAACAAACACATTAAGATTAGTGATAAGCAAGGCTATTTGTTATCATCAAAACTAGGGTTGGAGAATCGTCGGACTAACAACTTGAACTGTCTTATTGGCCATTATGTCCAAAGTACAGACAAACATATTTATCCTTGTATAGGTAGGTGAATATTCTAGCATATATTAAATTAAATTAATAAAATGAAATTGGTTAAAGATGAATAATAAAACAGTGGGAGACTTTTATTCCTTACATACATCTTGCCTATATAGACATAAAGCAAACCAATGAAAAAGCAAATCCCCTGTTTGCTTTTGGTACTTGTTTTTTTGTGAATTGTGATCCCACCCAGTTGATCGAGCACTAGAGTCCATTGGGCAATAAAATATAGTTTCTGGGTCAATTTAAAGATAAATTTATAAAAGATAGGTAGAATGTATAATACTTTGTCAAAAGATTAAATTTCATGGCTTCCAAGTTCTAGCATATTAAATTTGGTCTATGATATCAGATGGACGAAAATTAGGTAAGACATTAAGAAGCTACATCCTACAGGCTTTCCATTATTTATTTAGTATCAAATGATGATTGTGTATAAGATACAATGATTGAATATCATTCCAATAAAAAAAATAATAAATATCACTGAATTTAATTTCTTTTGATTTTACTTATCGACTCTAGATTCAAACATGAAACTTATAAACTCTAAGAATAATCTTTATACCACTTAATCACAAGTTAAATAAAACTTAATTTTTATTAGGACTAGGCACATCCATAATAGAAAATAAAATTTATAATAAGAAGCATAAGAATTGTACTAATTTGGCAATCTTCATAAACTTTAGTCAACATGTTTTTCCTAACAAGCCCAAATCATCTTCATATATATGAGCTTCCTTTTCTTACAAGTTAGAACATACCTTTAATATTGAACTAGTCGACTCTTTGCTCTCTGTCTCGAAGTAGTTGATTCATTTCTTGAAGTAGTTGAGTATTTTCTTTTCATATCAAAGTAGTCAACTATTTGCTCTCTGTCTCAAAGTGGTTGACTCCTTTCTTGAAGTAGTTGACTCTTTGCTCTTTGTCTCAAAGTAGTTGACTCATTCTCTTCTTGGAGCAGACTCTTTGCTCTCTAAGTCAAGAGGTTGTGAAGTTCTCTCATAATTTGGCAAGCTTCATAAACTTTAGTCAACATATTTTTCCTAACAAGCTTAAATCATCTTCATATACATGAACTTTCTTTTCTTAGGAGTTAGAACATACCTTTATATCTAGCATTCATTGGAATAAGCATTGCCAAATGGAATATGAAAAATATCAGTTGTAATTTTTATCCACCCAAAAAAGATGTACATAATTAATTTATTTCATGTTCAAAGGTATTTACTTTCATGGAGTCACCGCAATCTTATTTTGTCCTCATGCAAAAAGTAATAAATAATTAATGTAACATGTGACATTATGGAAATATTCACAATAATTATGAAATTGATTTCATTAATTGTTGATTTTTAACAATATAGGTGACTGAAATTGGTAAATTATTAACCAACCTACACATATACAATGAAAACTTAGAATGAATCTCTATGGAGAATAATCTCACAATAAAGACAAAGAAAACTTAGAATAGTTATGCACGATTTTAGTCTCTTCTCTTGTGTCTTGGAGTGCCTTGAGAACTCCTATTTCTAGCCGCAAATCAGTTATAGCTATTGGAGAGAATTAATTGCTCAAACCCTAATGCAAATGGCTACCCAGGGCCAAGTAGTTGACTCCCATATGAGAGGTAGTTGACTCTTTTGAGTCTTATGGGTCCTTAGTGTCTACAACTCTTTTAAGTTCAAAGTAGTCGACTCTTTGCTCTCTGCCTCAAAGTAGTTGACTCTTTTCTTGAAGTCAACTCTTTGCTCTGTATCTCAAAATAGTTGACTCTTTGCTTTCTGTCTTGAAGTAGTTGACTCCTTCTCTTCTTGGAGCAGACTCTTTGCTCTCTAAGTCAAGAGGTTGTGAAGTTCTCTCATAATTTGGCAAGCTTCATAAACTTTAGTCAATTAATTTTTCCTAACAAGCTTAAATCATCTTCATATATATGAACTTTCTTTTCTTACAAGTTAGAACATACCTTTATATCCAACGTTCATTAGAATACACATTGCCTAATGGAATATGAAAAATATCAATTGTAATTTTTATCCACCCAAAAATAATGTACAAAATTAATTTATTTCATGTTCAAAGGTATTTAATTTCATGGAGTCGCCTCAATCTTATTTTGACCTCATGCAAAAAGTAATCAATAATTAATGTAATGTCACACAAAAAATCCTACGCAAGTGTACATATGACGAGCAAGTAATATATTAGTGAGATAAGTATCATCCCATAGAGACTATGACTACTAAGTACCAAAATCTGGGATATTCTAATTTTATCTAGACAATCAAAAGTGAGTATCAAGCAATAATTTAAAGACAGTAATATTAAAACAGGTATAAATATGGATGAGAAGTATCTAGAGTTTTCGATTTCACTATAGCTATTCCAAAATTTTATTCCTACTTCTTTAACCAAGAACTATCTTCTTTAATTACTAGCCAAGAACCTTAAACTATCCATTGGCCTTTCCCAAGGTCAAACAAACATATCTCTAAGCACCAATTCACTATATTCCTATATGGATTAAGCAACCTAGAAATTTATTTAATTCTATGGTTCTTTTAATAGCTACATAGACCATAAGGGTATATTCCTATCTCTCATTAAATCTATGATCTTTACTTACAAATTACCTCCTGGTCTCATTGCAATCATTTAATCAACTAATTGGTGATCAAGCAATTAGAAGCATGAATAATTGAGAAGAAGATGCCAATTAATAAAGAATTTCTTGAATTAATTCAATAGAAAATCACAAATCATCCTAGCTAGGCTACATTGTAAACCTAGAAGGTGAATTTAGTTCATAACAGTAAATAGAAACATGATCACACAAAATTTAGACTTAAGTACAAGAGAAAAATGTGAGAAAAACTCTTAGAAGCTGAGAATCAATGACGAAATCCCGATTTTCAAGCTTGATCTTCCTTCCCTTATTACCTCTTGTGTAAAAACGTGTGAAACCCTATTTTAGTCTCTAAAAGTCCTATTTATAGGTCCTAGGAAGTTTAAAAGAAAACAAAATAAAATAGAAATCCTAGTGAAAATAGGAAGTCTAGAAGTCAAATCCCGAGATGACCTTTGAAGGGCTGTGGCCTCGAACTTGCTGCCTCAAATATGGTTCCTTGCTGAAGGTGGGCTCTGCAGCGCCCAAGATTGGGAGCTGCAACACCCAACTCTCTGTTTGTAGTGCTGAATTCCTTCTTTCATTGTGTTGCGGCCCGGGAATGGGGACTGTGGCGCCTAAAGTTCTGCTTGAATGAAGAAATTTGGGTAAGGCAAAAGCTCCTATTTAAACTTCATTTTTCATGCAATGGCTGCATTGCAGCACTAGGAATGGGGGCTGTAGTGCCCGAGCTGCTGCCTCCACCCAATTTTTCCAAAATTCTCTCTTTTTGAAACCGAAATACGCTAAAATGACTTCCAAAGACTTCTAAAATAAAAACCTATAAAAGAAACAATAAAACATTAGAATCAAACCTAAAATACCCTAGAACAAACAATAATCAAGTTAGATTAGTACAAGATAAGAGGTATAAAACTGACTTATCAAATGCCCCTAAACTTAAGATTTGCTCGTCCTCAAGCAAAAATTATGAAGAAAGCAAAATCAAAACAACGAACCTAACAAATGAATAACCATTTAGCTTTACTACCCTAATAAGCCTCAAAGATAACACAATATCATAATTCAAGAAAAATTTATCATGTCATAACAATGTACAACTCAATTCAAATGCAATTTCTTCCTCACTAGTAATCTCCTTGAGTGTGTGTGTATCCCCCACACAATGACCTTTTGCAATATGAATAAGTTCATACATGTTCACTCATGCAATTGAACCTCTCAACAAAGCACATAAAGGATTCCATAGGCTAGTTTTTCATGCCACTCTTCACTAATGTAAGCTAAGTTGCAACATCAAAGATCAAAAGGGCTTTTCAAGATTGTAATGAATGACTAAGGTTAAGGATAATCAATGAGGTTCATTCACCCATGAAACAAAACAATCTAGGCTTTTAGAGCCTTTTCTCACTAGCTTTCACCCAAACTTTTTCACCAATTTCTTTCTTTATTTATCATCAATCTTGATTCTTTTCCTCTTTTCGTGTTTGTGCTTCTCTTCACTTTTTCTTTTCTTTGAATGCTTGATTTCGCCCCCCAAACTTAATGTCTTTTAATGATCAAAGAGCGTGTATAAACTTTTTTATTTTATAGAGTCAAGAAGCAACAAACCAATTTATGTTTTCAAGGATCAACACTCATCCCATCCACCCTTATTTCTCCCTATGCTCTCAGTAGTTTTCCTATAATGTAAATGTGCCATGAGTACAAGGTTAGGAAAAATATTCGAGGGCTAGGTTAAAATATAGTTGACAAAGAAAAGGTTACTAATAGGCTCAAATGGGGTGACTGGGGATAGTAATAATGTACAGGTTAGCTTGAAAGGCTCAAACTTATCCAAACATTGCCTAAATCATCTCCTTAATGTCGCCTAACCTAGGATTTCACGTCAAGTGGCATTCAAACTAGTTCTAAAGTTCTAAAGGTCAAAAGAGTGTAAAAACATGCATAAACCTCCTTCAAAATAAACAATTAAGTGTAGAGTGTAGGACTATGTACTCAATTTATCAAAGAGAAACAAGTTCAGTAAGAAATCACAACAAAATCAAAAGTACACCATCAAAATATGCATTCTTTTTTGAGAATTCTGAATAGTTACTCAAAGATTTTATCACTGACCCTAGGGTTTCAAGCTTAACAATCATTCATCAAAACACGACTACCACTAACTACTCAAAATAGGAAAACAAAAGCGAAGAAGAAAGCAAGAAATCAGAAAAATTTTCAATTTTCCCATGCTCAAACTTAAACATACATTGTCCCCAATGTATATGAAAAATAAGAGAATGGAAAAAGGACTCCCTTGGAAAGTCATAGACATGTTGTCCTCATCATCATCATCATTTTATAGGTGTCTAGGCATGCAAGAGCTGGCGTTGCGGCTCCCATATTGGGCGCTATAGTGCCCTAGCTGTTGTAATCCTCTTTAAGTGCCGGCGCTACTGTGTCCATATTAGGCGCTACGGCACCCAGCTCGTTGTCCAGCTTTGCGAATCCAACTTTTTCTACATTTTTAACACTTTGGACCCCCAAACTGAAGCGCATACCTAAACTTAAACACAACCAAAGAAAAATTAAACCTAACAACCTAACTAGAGACATAAGAAAAATCTAAGAAATTAAACAAAACAAAACAAAAGGTAGGTTATAGAAAATGGGTTGCCTCCTAAAAAGCGCTTGGTTTATAGTCGTCAGCCTGACTCTCTCAAAGAAGGATCAACCAAGATCAAAGAGGGTGGTGGAAATTTTTGGAACTTTGCTCCACCATAACTATGAGCCTTAAATTGTTGGCCATGCACCTTTAATCTCCAAACCTTGTTTCCATCTCCAAAGCAAGAAGAATTTCTGAGGTGCTCCAAAAGGATCTTTTTTAAGAAGGGCTTCTTCTTCTTTCTTTTCTTATAAGAATCAACTCGAGGCAAGGAACTAGCCACTTGCTTTGTGGGAATTTTCTCATCTTGAACCTCTAAATCATGTGGCTTTTCCTTCTTAGACGTCCTCTCAATGTAAGCTTCAATTAGGTTCTTTAAGGAGTTTGCATGAGACACTTCTTTGGTGGTTCCCTCTATGGTGTTAATTTTTAAGCACCTATGCTCTTCATCTAAGTGTTTTGTTTCCTTGACCACTTTGAAAGAGACTTGGTCATCTTGTACTCTCAAAGTGATTTTCCCTTTTTGTACATCTATGAGCTCTTCCTGTAGCTAAGAATGGACGACCAAGTATGATGGGAATCTCTTGATCTTCCTCTATGTCAAGCACCATAAAATCAGCAAGGAATAGAAATTTATCTACTTTCACCAAAACATCCTCAAGGATTCCCCTTGGATATTTGATCGATCTATCCGCTAGCTACAAGGAAATGAAGGTTGGCTTAACTTCTCTTATACCTAATTTCCTGAAAAAAGAAAGAGAGGTTAATACTAGCACCAAGATCACAAAGTGTCTTACCAAAAGATAAGTTGCCAATAGTGCAAGGAATGTTAAAACTCCCTAGATCTGTTAACTATAGTGGCAATTTTTTTTGTAAGATTGCACTGCATTCCTTAATAAGTGCCATGGTTTCAAAGTCCTCTAGCTTTCTTTTGTTGGTGAGGATCTCCTTCATGAACTTGACATAACTGGGCATTTGTGCTAAAGCCTCTACAAAAGGAATATTTATGTGGAGTTTCTTAAACACCTCAAGAAACTTGGAGAACTATTTGTCAAGGTTCCGCTTCTGCAGTCAATGAGGGAATGGCACTCGTGGCTTATAAGATGGAGGACTCTGCGAAACAAGCTTTGGTTTTGATTCCTCTACCTCCCTTTTTTGTGTTTCTTCTAGAGGAACAACGACCTTGTCATTTGCTTCTTTCTCTTTTCTTATTGTTGTAACCTTCTATTTTGGCTCTTCTAAGACTTTGCCATTCCTCAAGGAAATGGCCTAGACTTGCTCCTTGGGATTCCTCTTTGTGTTACTAGGCAATGTGCCTTTATCTCTGAAAGAGAGCATATTAAAAATCTACCAAACCTACACCTCTAAGTTGTGCATAACAACTTCTTGGTTTTGTAGTGTGGTGTCTATCCTTGTCATGAATTGAGTGGTATTCAATGTCAACTGGGCAAGGGCATCTTCTAAAGAGACTATGGGTGGTGTTGGCTGAGCTTGCACTGGAGGTTGTTGACGGGTGCCGAACCGTACAAAATTACAATACTAATTGCAACTAAATTGTAGTATAGGATGCAACCAGTGTCATCTCCCAAGGATTCACGAGAACAACTAATCTAATAAGACTTAAGTAAGAACAGAATAAAAGGGGGGGGGGGGATTTGTGTTGAATGTAGAATGTTAAGAATCTAGAAAGCAGTAAACTGAATTTATCAAATGAGAGAAAACGCAATCAACTCAAGCAGGCAACCAAACCTTAATCCATCCTTGTTCACTTAAAGATAACCTAGATCTGATTAAATTCTTGGTTAAATGTTACCTGGAACCCCTAACAGTAACACTTAGAATTCCTACTAATTTACCAATCAGGATTCAATTAATCATGGAATTAAGACTCTAGGTAACCACTCTATATCACTAAGTCCAGATTAATTTAATAACCGAAGTATCCAAGTTAACCATATATTAAAGACCTTTAAAGTATGATTATCAATCTGATTACTGTTATGAATCTAATCAACCGATTTAAATTCATACAAAACATGCAATCAAGGTACCATTCAATCACATGAAGAAGGGAAGAAGCAATAATTCAAATTAAATTAAATCAAACCCGGTTGAACCACAGGAACTCTGGATTGTTAAGTTTGGCTCCTTTTGAATTGATTACAAACGAACTTAGCCCTCCATTGAAGGCTTAAACACAAGGCAAAAGTAGAAAAACGAACTCAGAAAATAGGAGGCAACAGCTGCTCAAGGTAATTTCGTATCTCTTCTGGTTTGTTTATTTTCCTCAACAACTTGAGAATAAATACTAGTTGGCTGCCTCCTCTAGGTTTCCTAATTACAAAATAAACCTAGTTTCCTAAATTATTAATGGTAAAAACGTGATCAAGCCCTAGTGTCATGTGTGCTGACCCAATAAGCAGATGTTGGCCCAAATAAACATGCTCTGGTCCAATAGGCAGGCCTAAGGAATGGAATCAGTCAATGCTGGGCGGATGCAGAAAATCTGGACTGCTTGCACACGAAGTTTAGTTGTCCAGACACGAGAATCATCTTCTGGGATCTGCATATGAAATGTATAATTTTCTGTCAGATTTCCAACGAAACTGGAATCACATCAATCGGACATCTGTAGCCAAAGATATGGTAAAAAATGTAAGCAGTGCCAGAATTTAACAGTTAAACAATTAAAATCTATAAGCACCAACAAATCCAAATCTACAAAACATGTCTAAAGGCCATAAAAATTACTAGAAACACACACTAAAAGACTAAGTATAAGGGAAACAAATAGTATAAAATAATGTGTTATCAAATTTCCCCACGCTTAGCTTTTTGCACTCCTGTGAAAAATCACAAAAATCAAACTAGAAAAAAAAAAAAACAGCTCTCCAATCAAATCAAGAATGCAAAGATTAAGGTAAGAAAACAATTAAAACTTAAAGAAACAGCAACACTCATGGAAAAACATCTCTTAACAACTAGAGAACAAAAACATGACAATTTCTTTTAATAGAAATGAGTCAAAGTAAATAGCCTCTCACAAGATAAATCAATGCTCTCAATTCTCTCAAGTGTCTAAGGTAAGTGTTTCTCTCAAATCATCCTATCAAAAATCACACTACCATAAGCTTGTTCATATTCTCAATCACCACTACCTATGTCACATGCATAACACAAATCAAAAGGACTTTTAAATGGTTGTAATGGGGAAAGGTAAAGGGATGCCAATAATATGGAAAAATGGCTAAAGCACCCAAGGAATTACAAAGAGCATCTAATAATGGAGAAATTCAAGTACTTTATGCATCTTGACTTTGGCCTTCAACTCATTCATTTTTTTTTTCCCAAAACAACTTTATTCTTTTTTTTGCTGCTATATTTTTTTTTTCATTTTTCTTCTTCTTTTTGAAGCATAACACTTAACAATTCAGCCACAACCAATCAACCACAACTTAATGCTTTTTGTTTTTGTAAGAATTCACTCCCTTTTTATTCAATGCAATGCTCTTCAATTCCTAAGGGTTGGGTAGGACATGGTTTTACACTTAGGCCTGCAATGAGCTACACATGAAAGAAAAGATCATTAGGCTCAAAAGGGGAAATCAAAGGATAACATCAAGGTTAGCTATTTGGTCAAGTAGCTTCTCAAAGAAAGGAATGCCTTAATCACTTTTATGCATGCATGTGCAAATGTAACCTCAACTAAGAAACAGAACAAGTTCTAGAGTGTCAAATTGATAGATGAAAACACACAAGAAAGAATCATGACATATGGCTCAAATCCTCACAGCTTATAAGACTACCAAGAATCAACTCATCCAAATCAAATTTTTGTTGCCATACCACTTAAATCCAAGAAGCAAGATAATTATCCACTTATGTTATAGCAACTCTAGAATCAAAATTGCTTCAAACCACTCTCTTTACAACTCTTAAATTGATTGGAAAGAATCAGAAAAATTTAAAAACAAAACAGAAAAATAGCAAACATAAAAGAAACAGAAAATTTAAAAACACATAAAACCAAAAACTAAGCCTAAAACAGAAAACATAACACCAGAAATCTAAACTGAAAAATAGAAAACAGTAAAAACAGTAAGTAAAACAGAAACAGAAACTGAAAAAACAGAAAAACAGAAAGCATAAAAACACACATAGCAGGCTAATCCCTCCCCCACACTTAAATTTTTGTAGTGTCCTCAATGCAAAGCACAAAGCAAACAGTAAAAGCAAGGCACTAAAAATAAAAGAGAAGGGGAAAGAAAATAGCCTGTGGGTTTAAGTCTCATAGAGGGCAGCAGACAAGTGCACCTCCTCCACCACTTGCTCTTGAAAACCCTCATAGAAAGGTTTCAGCTGACGTCCGTTCACTGGGAAGGTATGGTTGGTTGCCTCATTCTTGATCTCAATTGCACCATAAGGAAAGACATGAGTCACCACAAAAGGACCCATCCACCTAGAACGAAGCTTGCCGGGCATTAGCTTGAGGCGGGAATTGTAGAGCAGCACTTTTTGACCAATGTGGAACTCTTTTCTCACCAACAACTTGTCATGGACAACCTTGGTCTTTTCTTTATAAATTCTGGAATTCTCTTAAGCTTCCAACCTGATTTCTTCCAATTCTTGTAGTTGCAGCTTCGTTTGAGAACTAGCTTGAGCCAAGTCAATATTACACTGCTTCACTGCCCAATACGCCTTATGCTCTATCTCCATTGAAAGGTGGCATGCCTTGCCAAAAACTAGCCTATAAGGCGACATGCCTATAGGGGTCTTGGAGGCAGTCCGATAAGCCCACAATGCATCATCCAAACGCAGGCTCCAGTCTTTTCTGTTGGGCTGGACAGTCTTCTCTAAAATCTGCTTGATCTCCCTATTTGACACCTCTGCTTGCCCATTGGTCTGTGGATGGTAAGGGGTTGACACCTTGTGCACCACACCATACTTTCTCAACAAAGCAGCCATGTGCCTATTGCAGAAGTGAGAACCTTGGTCACTGATGATGGCTCTTGGAACGCCGAACCTGCAGAAAATGTGAGTCCTGACAAAATCTAAGACAACACGAGAATCGTCAGTCCGGGTGGCCTTGGCCTTGATGAACACACTTTTTATACAATAGTTATCCCTCATATTTATTCTTTTAAACCTCTTTTGGGCTGAATTGAGTAGACTTGGACCTCATTTCATGACTTTGGATCCAATTGTGCCTAATTGCATTTTTCAGCAATACTGAGCATTTTATGCTGTCTCTGTGTTTCATGCATATCTTTAGTTCTGGATGTCTAAAAATTTCGAGTGATACCTTGTAGGAAAGCTGAGAGAATTATCTACAACTTTTATTCAGGGCTCCAAAGCCAATTTGGACGTCTAGAAGGTCATATGTAGCCTGGAAGCCAGAGAAGAGATGCTGTCGCAGGATCCTGACCCGCATGTAGTGTTTGGCCTATAACTTGATATGTAGGTGTCGTATGGACTTGAAACGGGTCCCATTGGAAATCTAACAGACAGAGCTTCAATTGTTATGAAGACCAGTTCACCAGATTGTATAATTTAGATGGTCTTATTTGCTGTCAAAGTTGGCTGATGGTTCCAGAAACCTGTTGGCACTTAAATGGGCCTAACTTCCTCATGACAAGTCCAAATGATCCCAAACCAAAGCCCAATGAAAGCTAAGGCCCATGGGAATAAGTGTACCCTAAGGGAAATTTGGGTGTGCATGTATTTTTGGAGGTCTATATGTTCAAAAAGGGGCAGCTGAAATTGATATTAGACACTTAGGATATTTTAGACAGCTTTTGAAGTTTTCTTAGTCTTTAAGTTTTCTCTCTAGATATTTTGTAAGAACTTGACTTCTCTTGTTCATGGAGGGCTAAATCATGAAATCAATCCAGGTTTTGGTTGTTCTGATTATTGATTCTGAGATTATGCTTTGTTTTTATTCATTTAGTTGTTAATCAAGTTCTTTCAATCCTCTGAAATATTCTGTTTGAATTGCTTAAATTCGGATTTTGATTATTAATGTGTTGATTGCTTAATTGCATGTGATAAAAGATGATTGTATGGTTAATTAATGGTTCTAAGCTTTTGGATGGATTAATTACCCTTGGCTGGATTCTGGACTTAGGTTAAATTGGACTTGAATGTTTGCTTAATTCATTTAGTCTTAGTTGATCCGAATTCTGGTAGCTTAACCAGTAGATATCCATAGAGGACTGAGAGTCTTCTTGATGTTTTCTAAGGCCAAGAACTAGGTTAATAATTGAATGGATCATTGGAAATCAAGGATGAAATAAAATTAGAATCAGTTGAACTTGGATTGGTTGTTTTCCCTAAAGTTTACCACTTACAATTAATTTATGTTAATCACTAAAACAAACAAAACCCCCCGTTTATATGTTCTTAAATCTGATTCACTAAATAGAATAATCCTTTGGTTCGACCTAGGGTTGCCTTTTGCTACAAGTAGCTTAGTAAACTGACCTTAAACTTTCACTAATTTGAGGAGCCTCGGCAGCTCATCAGGCCTCTACCCATTTAGAAACATAGTCCACAACTAAAAGAATATACACAAAACCAAAAGAAGTAGGGAAAGGACACATGATGATGCCCCAAACAAACAGCAAAGGCTGTTGAGGCATCTCATTCCTACGGGAAATATTACCTATCCGTTGGCATTGGGCACAATTCTTACAAAAGCTATACGCATCATGAAATAAGGTAGGCCAATAGAGTCCAGAATCTAAAACTTTACGAGCAGTGCGTTGAGGTCCAAAATGACCACCACATGCAGAAGTATGACAGAACTGCAACACAGACTCAGACTCATGTCCAGGCACACACTTCCTAATTACTTGGTCACTACACAACCTCCACAAGTAGGGGTCATCCCACACATAATGTTTGGATTCAGTTTTAAGCTTATCTACTTGATGCTTCTTAAAATAAGCAGGTAACTCAGAAGCAACTAAGTAATTTACCAAGTCAGCATACTAAGGATCTTTACCTTGCAGCTGATAAAGCTGCTCATCTGGGAAGGTCTCTCTGATGGGAAGGCTATCCAAAGTCAATGGGATCTGGCTCAGGTGATCTGCTACCAAGTTCTCAGCTCCACTCTTGTCTCTGATCTCAAGGTTAAATTCTTGCAAGAGCAGCATCCATCTAATGAGCCTAGGCTTTGCATCCGGCTTCTTGAGCAAGTACTTCAAAGCTGCATGGTCAGAGAAAGCAATTACTTTAGAATTCAGTAAGTATGAACGGAATTTATCTAAAGCAAACACAATAGCAAGAAGCTCTTTCTCAGTGGTGGTATAATTTGCTTGGGCAGCATCCAGAGTGCGAGATGCATAATAAATGACGTGGGACAACTTGTCCACTCGCTGTGCAAAGACAGTGCCTACTGCAAAGTTTGATGCATTGCACATAAGCTCAAAGGGAAACTCCCAGTTAGGTGGCTGCATGATGGGAGAGGAGGTAAGGCTCTGCTTCAGCTGATCAAAGGCTACTCTGCACTGCTTATCAAAGTCGAAATCCACTTCTTTCTAGAGAAGCTTAGACAATGGCAAGGTAATCTTGCTGAAGTCCTGGATGAATCGCCTGTAAAACCCTGCATGACCAAGAAAGGAACGCACTTCCCGCACACAAGTGGGGTAGGGTACAGAGGCAATAACATCTATCTTAGCCTTATCTACTTCAATGCCTTTGCTAGAAATTACATGCCCTAAAACTATGCCTTATTCTACCATGAAGTGACATTTCTTAAAATTAAGAACAAGGTTAGTCTCAATGCATCTATCAAGTACCCTAGCAAGGCTATCTAAACATGCATCAAAAGAGGAGCCATACACAGTAAAGTCGTCCATGAAAACTTTCATGCAGTGTTCTAAAAAATCAGAAAAGATGCTCACCATACACCGCTGGAATGTACCAGGGGCATTACACAGGCCGAAGGGCATCCTCCTATATGCAAATGTGCTGAATGGACAGGTGAAAGTCGTTTTCTCCTGATCCTCTAGGGCTATGTGAATCTGGAAGTAGCCTGAGAAGCCATCCATGAAGCAGTAATGGGACTTCCCTGCTAGTCTCTCTAACATCTGATCAATAAAGGGCAGAGGGAAGTGATCCTTCCTTGTCGCCTGGTTGAGTCTTCTATAATCAATGCAGACGCGCTAGCTGTTCTGCACTCTGGTGGGGATCAACTCGTTCTTCTCATTGGCTACCACAGTTATGTCACTCTTCTTTGGAACCATTTGAACTGGACTCACCCATTTGCTATCTAAGATGGGGTAGATAATGTCAGCTAACAACAGCTTGCTCACTTCTTTCTTGACCATATCTAGAATCAATGGGTTAAGTCGCCTTTAGGGCTGCCTCACTGGTTTAGCTTCTTCCTCCAATAAAATCCTATGCATGTAAGTGGAGGGGCTAATGCCAGGAATGTCTACAAGTGTCCATCCAATGGCTGTCTTCCGCTGCTTCAGAATCTGCAACAACCTCTCTTCCTGTTCAGGTTGCAGATTGTTGGCTATGATGACTGACAGCTTCTCTTCTTCTTCTAGGAAAGCATACTTGAGATGATTAGGTAACGGTTTTAGCTCCAGTATAGGTGGTTGCTGTATAGAGGGGACTAATTTGATTGGAGAAACCAAGTCTGCTGTGTGAAGGTCAAAAACACTTGCAAGCTCTACTCTATGCTCCAAAACAGTCTCATCATATCCCATATATGCCGAAATTTTAGAACAGGCAGCACAATTCCCATCACAATTAGCACATGTAGAACACTCTAAAGTATCAAGCAAACCTACTATATCAGGAAATTCAGCTACTAATTCAGCGTGCACATCATCAACTAGCAGGTCTATGACATCTATTTGGAACACTGAATGCTTTTCTAGAGGGTGTTTCATGGCATCACATAAATTAAAGCAAATTACAGTATCACCAAATTCCATGGAAATGGTGCCAGCATGCACATCAATTATGGTCTTAGCAGTTTTAAGGAATGGTCTACCTAAGATCAAAGGGGCATGTCCAGACATAGACTCATCCTCCATAGTTAACACATAAAAATCAGCTGGAAAAATTAAATCATTTACCCTAACCAAAACATCCTCAAGAAGGCCTGCAGGATATGTTGTGCTTCTATTAGCAAGCTGAATGACTACTCCAGTGGGTTTCAGTTCTCCAATTTGCAGTGATGAATAGATGGACTTAGGCATCACGTTGATTGAAGCTCCCAGATCTAGCATGGCATTTGTAAACTACTTGTCTCCAATAGTGCAGGGAATGATGAAAGTCCCAGGATAAGTGCACTTGGATGGCAAGTTAGGTTGAATCATGGCTGACACGTTTCTTCCCATGCTCACTTTCTCATTACCCTTCAACTTCCTCTTGTGGGTACACAAATCCTTAAGAAACCTTGCATACTTGGGAATTTTTTTAATTGCTTCCAGGAGAGATATATTGACTTCTACCTTCCTGAAAGTATCCATGATCTCTTTATCTAGCTCATGCTTAGCAATTTTCTTGGACTATGTAACTCTGTTTGGAAAGGGGAGAGGAATATTGGGGGTAGAGCTTTTGCCTGATCCTGAAGGTGGATTGGCTGCTGTTTTAGGATAGCTTTAGGGGCTGCAAGGTTTGGATTTTTTTCTTGGACAGAATTGGGGACTGTGGAAGGCAGGCTAGGTTTTGGAACACTCACTTACTTACCACTACGCAGGGTTATGACACTCACATTACCTCTCGGATTGGTGACTGTTTGAGAAGGTAAACTGCCGGAACCTTGAGACTTTAACTCACTAATGGTGGTTGCAAGTTGGCCTATCTGAGTCTCCAAGCTCTGAATGCTAGTCTCAGTCTTCTGTTGGAATTGGATGTTGCTGCTTACCAATTGCTTCACTTAGTCTTCCAGGTTGCTTTATTGGTGCTTGGAACTGCTGGTTGCTGGAACCTGCATTGTACCTAGGCTGTTGTGGCTGGTACGTTTTCTGTTGCTTCTACTAGTAAGGTTGGCCAAAATTGCCTCCATACCTTAAATTAGAGTGATATCTCCAGCCAAGGTTGTAGGTGGAGGAGTGGGGGTCATATCTGGGCTGCTGGTAAGGTCTGCCAGGAAAGACTCCAGCCACTACTTTAGTGTTATCTTGGAGAGTAGGGCACTGATCTGTTGGATGACTAGATAAGGAACAAATTCCACATAGCTTGGCATGAGCTTGAACCGGTGTGTGCCCCATTGCTAGCTATCTAACCAAGGAGGTCAGTTCCTCTAAACGAGTCTCCACCCTCTGTTGATCTGTCATCTACACCTCATTCACTCCTCTAGCTGGGGTGATCATCCTTGTGCCAAATTACTGTGCATTGTTTGACATTTTGGATACTAAATCTCTTGCAGCTGCAGGGTCTTGTCCACTAAGGCACCTCCAGAAGCAGCATCCACATAGCCTTGATCCATAGGAAGAAGTCCTTCGTAGAAATACTGGTCACTGATTTGATGATGGAGGCAGCTTCCACAGAGTTTCTTGAATCTCTCCTAGTACTCATGTAGTGTCTTTCCACTGTTTTGCCTTATGCCACATATATCTTTCCTGATGGCAGCAGATCTAGAGGCAGGGAAAAACTTTTCAAGGAAGCACCTCTTCATGTCATTCCAGCTTGTGATGGTGGACGGCTGCAGGTAATATAACCAATCCTTTGCTGCTCCATCTAATGAAAAAGGGAAGGCCCTCAGCTTGATTTGCTCCTCTGTGATTCCTTGAGGTCTCATGGTGGAACACACTATGTGAAACTCCTTTAAGTGCTTGTGAGGGTTTTCACCTGCAAGTCTATGAAACTTTGGGAGCAAGTGTATTAATCCAGACTTCAACTCAAAATTGACATCTAAATCAGGATAATGAATACACAAAGGCTGGTAGTTATCATCAGGGGCAGCCAACTCCTTAAGAGTCCTAGCCCTAACATGCATGTCATTATTTTCAGCCCCATTATTAGCAGCAAGATCAACCTCAGGATTAATGTCATTGGCACCATATTATGCTCTATATGATTAGGAGTTCTATGTGCCCTAGCAAGTGTGTGCAAAGTTCTCTCTATTTCAGAATCACCTTGAAGTAGTTCAAAATGAGAGGACCGAGTAATACACCATACAAATCAAAAGACAACAACACAAAGGCAAAAAGACACCAAAAGCACTAGACAAAGGCAAAAAGACACCAAAATGACTGATGAACACACTTTTTATACAATAGTTATTCCTCATACTTAGTCTTTTAAACCTCTTTTGGGCTGAATTGCATAGACTTAGACCTCATTTCATGACTTAGGATCCNTTGGATCCATTTGTGCCTAATTGCAATTTCCAGCAATACTGAGCATTTTATGCTGTCTCTGTGTTTCGTGCATATCTTGAGTTCTGGATGTCTAAAAATTTTGAGTCATACCTTGTAGGAAAGCTGAGAAAATTTTCTACAACTTTCTTTCAGGGCTCCAAAGCCAATTCGGATGTCCAGATGGTCATATGCAGCCTGGAAGCCAGAGAAGACATGCTGTCGCAGGATCCTGACCTACATGCAGTGTTTGGGCCATAACTTGAGCTGTGGATGTCATATGGACTTGAAACGGTACCATTGGAAAGCTAACAGAGAGAGCTTAAATTGTTATGAAGACCGGTTCACCATATTTTATATTGAAGATGGTCTTATTTGCGTTAGAAGTTGGCTGATGGTTCCAGACACCTATTGGCACTTAAATGGGCCTAACTTCTTCATGACAAGTCCAAATGGGCCCAAATCAAAGCCCAATTAAAGCTAAAGACCATGGGAACAAGTGTGTCCTAAGGGAAATTTGGGTGTGCATGTAATTTTGGAGGTCTATATCAGCACAAAGGGGCAGCCGAAATTCATATCAAGTCATTTAGATATTTTAGACAGCTTTTGAACTTTCCTTAGTCTTTAAGTTTTCTCTTTAGATATTTTGTAAGAACTTGGCTTCTCTTGTTCATGGAGGGCTAATTCATCAAATCAATCCAGGTTTTGGCTGTTCTGATTATTGGTTTTGAGATTATGTGTTGTTGTTATTCATTTAGTTGTTAATCAAGTTCTTCAATCCTCTGAAATATTCTGTTTGAATTGCTTAATTCGAATTTGGATTTTCATATTCTGTTTGCATGTGATACAAGAGGATTGTATGGTTAATTAATGTTTCTGAGCTTTTGGATGGATTAATTACCTTGGCTGGATCATGGACTTAGGTAAAACTGGACTTGAATGTTTGCTTAATTCATTTAGTCTTAGTTAAAACCGAATTCTGGTTGCTTAACCAGTGGACATCCATAGAACATTGAGAGGCTTCTTGATATGTTTTAAAGGCCAAGAACATGATTAATAATTAAATGGATCCTTGGAAATCAAGGATGGATTAAAATCAGAATTAGTTAAGACTTAGATTGATTGTTTTCCCTAAAACTTTACCACTTACCATTAATTTTTGTTAATCACATGAACAAACAAAACCCCCCTGTTGATATGTTTCTAAATATGATTCACTAAATAGAACAATCCTTAGGTTCGACTTAGGGCTG
>QAOA01002728.1:111157-156764 GCA_003255065.1 Cercis canadensis
AACACACTTTTTATACAATAGTTATCCCTCATACTTAGTCTTTTAAACCTCTTTTGGGCTGAATTGAGTAGACTTAGACCTCATTTGATGACCTTGGATCCATTTGTGCCTAATTGCAATTTCCAGCAATACTGAGCATTTTATGCTGTCTCTATGTTTTGTGCATATCTTGAGTTCTGGATGTCTAAAAATTCCAAGTCATACCTTGTAGGAAAGCTGAGAGAATTGTCTACAACTTTCTTTCAGGGCTCCAAAGCCAATTCGGACGTCTAGAAGGTCATATGCAGCCTGGAAGCCAAAGAAGACATGTTGTCGCAAGATCCTGACCTACATGCAGTGTTTGGGCCATAACTTGAGCTGTGGATGTCATATGGACTTGAAACTGGTACCATTGGAAAGCTAACAGACAGAGTTCAATTGTTATGAAGACCAGTTCACCATATTTTATATTGAAGATGGTCTTATTTGTGGTAGAAGTTGGCTGATGGTTCCAGACACCTATTGGCACTTAAATGGGCCTAACTTCCTCATGACAAGTCCAAATAGGCCCAAACCAAAGCCCAATTAAAGCTAAGGCCCATGGGAACAAGTGTGCCCTAAGAGCAATTTGGGTGTGCATGTAATTTTGGAGGTCTATATCAGCACAAAGGGGCTACCGAAATTCATATCAAGTCATTTAGATATTTTAGACAGCTTTTGAACTTTCCTTAGTCTTTAAGTTTTCTCTTTAGATATTTTGTAAGAACTTGGCTTCTCTTGTTCATGGAGGGCTAATTCATCAAATCAATCCAGGTTTTGGCTGTTCTGATTATTGGTTTTGAGATTATGTGTTGTTGTTATTCATTTAGTTGTTAATCAAGTTCTTCAATCCTCTGAAATATTCTGTTTGAATTGCTTAATTCGAATTTGGATTTTCATATTCTGTTTGCATGTGATACAAGAGGATTGTATGGTTAATTAATGTTTCTAAGCCTTTGGATGGATTAATTACCTTGGCTGGATCATGGACTAAGGTTAAACTGGACTTGAATGTTTGCTTAATTCATTTAGTCTCCTGTTGAACCGAATTCTGGTTGCTTAACCAGTGGACATCCATAGAACATTGAGAGGCTTCCTGATATGTTTTAATGGCCAAGAACATGGTTAATAATTAAATGGATCCTTGAAAATCAAGGATGGATCAAAATCAGAATTAGTTAAAACTTGGATTGGTTGTTTTCCCTAAAACTTTACCAGTTACCATTAATTTCTGTTAATCACATGAACAAACAAAACCCCCCTGTTGATATGTTTCTAAATATGATTCACTAAATAAAACAATCCTTAGGTTCGACTTAGGGCTGCCTTATGCTACGAGTAGCTTAGGTAACCGACCTTAAACTTTAACTAATTTGAGGAGCCTCGGCAGCACATCAATGACACTAGTTGACCCATCTAAACATTTTTAAAAAAAAATTCTACCACCACAGCATGAAAGCTTGATGAAAATGAAACTCAAAAATCAAATAAAAAATCTTAAAAAATTGAAAAAGGGCTTCAAACGATGGAATTTGGCCAAGATAGGGTGGTGCTCAACACTTTAGCATTGAGTTATATTTCTCACACCGTTTTCCTTCAACTGACCAATTTTTAGCTCAATCAGAGCACAAAAATTCGTACATAATTTTTACCCGTAAAATCGCAAATTCATGCCAAAACGCTGGGAAAACAGGGAAAAATTTGGGAACAGGCACAAGAATTCACATAATGGGAACCTAAAACAGCAAGGCAAACAAAACAGCAAGAAAAACAATAATCACAGAGCTCACACAATATAGAAATTTTGCCAAAAAAATGAACTAAGATAGCAAAGGAGATAGAATAGCGGCAAAGAAGACAAAACAAGGGCAATAATAGCACAAAGTTCAGCTCACAGTGCTTCTCACAAAGCAATTTCTCTGTCCACTAATTTGCAACTCAATCCCAGTTGGTCAGAATCAAAAACAAGATAGAAACAGAAACACTAAACAGAGAAAGAAAACTTAAACAGATAAGGAAAACAAGTAGAATAGGATGAAAACGAATGAAGGACAATTACCAGAGACAAGAAAAATAAGCAAACAAAATAGTAACAAAAGAGTCCTAAGAAGATTAATATGTTAGGTGAATTCCCCGGCAACGGCGTCAAAATTTTGACGGGTGCTAAACCGTACAAAATTACAATACTAATTGCAACTAAATTGTAGTATAGGATGCAACCAGTGTCGTCTCCCAAGGATTCACCAGAACAACTAATCTAATAAGACTTAAGTAAGAACAGAATAAAAGGGGGGGGGTTTATGTTGAATGTAGAATGTTAAGAATCTAGAAAGCAGTAAACTGAATTTATCAAATAAGAGAAAACGCAATCAACTCAAGCAGGCAACCAAACCTTAATCCATCTTTGTTCACTTAAAGAAAACCTAGATCTGATTTAATTCTTGGTTAAGTGTTACCTGGAACCCCTAACAGTAACACTTAGAATTCCTACTGATTTATCAATTAGGATTCAATTAATCATGGAATTAAGACTCTAGGCAACCGCTCTACATCACTAAGTCCAGATTAATTTAATAACTGAATTATCCAAGTTAACCATATATTAAAGACCTTTAAAGTATGATTATCAATCTGATTACTGTTATGAATCTAATCAACCGATTTAAATTCATACAAAACATGCAATCAAGGTACCATTCAATCACATGAAGAAGGGAAGAAACAGTAATTCAAATTAAATTAAATCAAACCCGGTTGAAGCATAGGAACTCTGGATTGTTAAGTTTGGCTCCTCTTGAATTGATTGNTTAGGAACCCTATAATGCTTCAAAGCTTTTCGAACTACCACTGGCTCTCAGTTTGCTTCGGCGTTCTCCATAATATCTTGAGCTAGTCTAGACACGTTTCTTCTTTCCCTTTAGTTTTTCCTACACGTCTTCTCAATTTCAAAATCCAAAGGAATTAGATTAGCACGCCCGCACTTCTCAAACACTAGAGAAAACTCTTGAAAAATAGATAGCACAGTTTTAAAACAGAAAAAATAAATGTCTAGACTAAGATTAGAATAACTTAGTATTCATATTAATAGATGCACAGTCCCCGAATACGGGGCCAAAAACTCATCACGCAAAAATCTAACGCGAGTGTACGTATCGCGAGCAAGTAATATAGTAGTGGGATAAGTATCGTCCCATAGAGACTATGGCTGCTAAATACCAAAATCGAGTATATTCTAATTTTATCTAGACAATCAAAAGTGAGTATCAAGCAATAATTTAAAGATAAGAATATTAAAACAGGTAGAAATATGGATGAGAAGTATCTAAGGTTTCCGATTTCACCATAGCTATTCCGAATTGTTATTCTTACTTCTTTAACCAAGAACTATCTTCTTTAATTACTAGCCAAGAACCCTAAACTATCCATTAGCTTTTCACAAGGTCAAACGAACATATCTCTAAGCACCAATTCACCATATTCCTATGTGGATTAAGCAACCCATAAATTCCTTTAATTTTATGGTTCTTTTAATAGCTACATAGACTATAAGGGTATATCCCTATCCCTCATGAAATCTATGATCTTTAATTACAAATTATCTCCGATCTCATTACAATCATCTAATTGAGTAATTGGTGATCAAGCAATTAGAGGCATGAAGAATTTAGAAGAAGATGACAATTAATAAAGAAGTTCTTGAATTAATTCAGTAGAAAATCAAAAATCATCCTAGCTAGGCTAAATCGTAGCCCTAGAAGGTGATTTTAGTTCACTATTATATTATGTAAGATGCATGAACAAAAAAGAAAACATGACATTCCAATCTTCCCCTTGTGCATTGTAGAGTTTGACTACTACTTTATTCTTAAAAGTTTTTCTTTTATGAAATAATCAAATTAGAAAACTTACTAAGGAGACTCTGCCATTTTACATGGGACTATTCCCTATGATAACAATTCACTTTAAATCTCTACAAAGTAATAATGATAATTGGATGACACATATTTGTTAATTAGATGACAACTTCTCTATCTTTTTCAAAGATAAATGTGTTAAAAATAGTAGGATTAGGCAATTGATAATTGAAACGGAATGGAAAGAGAAAAATATTAATTTTATAACTAGGATTGAGTATGGTTGGGGTAAAAATAAATAAATAAAATATCCTATAACACTTGAAAAAAGAGTGGGAATTAGACCATGTTTGCATGCTCCCTAAAATTCTAATAAAATCATGATTTGGATAACTATTAAACCAATCTCAATAGGTGATCCAATAGTATTTACTATTTTGTGCCGTGCACCCCCATCCACCCGCGCATCAACGCGAAGGTTAGTGCTAGTTTCAATAAAGGAAAAAGAAAGACATTTTTTGCTAATAAGAAAAAGAAAATTGATAACCTGCAATCTTTTTGATTGTATTGTTTGTAGATAAAAGATAAAAACAACAATGGCCAAAGAAAATGATTGAAAATATAAACAATATACCAGCCATTTTGGTTGGTCAAATTTAAATCAATAAAACCAATTAAAAGCAGTGAGAGAAGAACTTATACGACATATAATCAAACTCAAATGTTATTTTTGTATTATTTATATTAGGTTGTGTTTAATTATAATCAAACTCATATATTAACCAGAGTTTGGCCCATTCTTAAATTACTGTAATCAATTTTATCAAATATATATTAAAGACAAATATTACAATAGAAATTAATACTAGAATTTTCAATGATAATTTGATGATATAAAAAGTCAAGAATATTGAGTTTCTAAAGACAATTAATGCTTAAATCATAGTATAAAAAATCAATGCTTATATCTATGGATGTAATAAAAAGTTACTTCAAAACAGAGTACCTCCTAAAGTGTATTTAACATATATTTGCATATAAAAATTATATGAAATATTTTTTTAAATAATTTCTTATTAAAATTTTATATATTCATAACTAATGTGATTATAATTCATAATAGCAGTTAAAGCCTAATGGAAGTCATTACTTATTATTTCTCATTTGAAATGGTGTGTTTGATAAATATTGAGCTGCAGAAACATTTTTGGTTTCAATTACAACTTCCTTGGGCATTCTTGATCAATAATACCACACAATAGAATCATCACTCTTGCAACTTGCAAGTTTATTGTCCTGATCCTTTTGATTTGAATATTGTTAAAGCAAGATGCTAGA
The DNA here is from genome assembly GCA_003255065.1 of Cercis canadensis. Classification (NCBI taxonomy): domain Eukaryota; kingdom Viridiplantae; phylum Streptophyta; class Magnoliopsida; order Fabales; family Fabaceae; genus Cercis; species Cercis canadensis. The sequence continues at coordinate 116,368 of QAOA01002728.1, forward strand.
AAAACAAAGTTGACAAAGCTGTTGGCAATTATGTAATTTCAGATATAGTTTAATCCCAATTATGCAATAAAAATTGACAAGGAAACCTTGATGTAGTAAATTTGTCTACCTAATGTTTTCCTTTCAAATAGCCCACAATAAATATTACAATGTCCATTTCAACAAATCTTCACCTCTAAATCTTTCTTCTTATTATTGTTTGTGACGATGCTTGAGTTGGACTCGAGGTCGGATGAGATCGAGCTAATTTACACAAGTAAAAAGAAAAGGATGGACTCTTGTTTCTGGGCTCTGAAAATTAAGTTAGATCGGTCCGAGCTAAAAAATGGGTCATTAATGGGAGATGAGTCAAAAGTCCCGTACCTGTAACAGAGGAGTTATTTATAGGGTTGTTGAGAAAAATGAGGGTGATATGCAAATAGGTTTGGTTTGGGCCTTTGGTATAAGGCATCTGATTTCGGCTTAAGATAAGGCCTCTACATTTGACCTCCTTGAAGCTTGGAGTTTGATGTGATCGATCTCTGATCTACAAGACGGGTTAAAATGACTGCTTTACGATGACTGTTCATTACTTAGCATAGGGCCACGTGGCGTAGCGTGATTGGTTACTAGGACGGTCGCAATGATGACCACTGCGATTTGAACTTCTTGAGGCAAAAGGTTGCTGCAGACATGACATTTGGACTTCTCGAGCTGTGAGGTGGCTGCTTTCTATCCGTTGGATGCAATTAAGTCAGACCGTTAGATCAACCATGATTGCNCTACATTTGACCTCCTTGAAGCTTGGAGTTTGATGTGATCGATCTCTGAGCTATGATGAGCTGCCGAGGCTCCTCAAATTAATTAAGTTTAAGGTCGGTTACCTAAGCTATTTGCAGCATAGGGCAGCCCTAAGTCGAACCTAAGGATTGTTCTATTTAGTGAATCATATTAAGAAGCATATAAACAGGGGGGTTTTGTTTGGTTTAAGTGTTTGATAGAAATTAATTGTAAGTGGTAACCTAAAGGAAAACAACCAATCTAAGCCTTAACCGATTCTGATTTTAGTTCATCCTTGATTTCTAATGATCCATTCAATTATTAACCATGTTCTTGGCCTTTAAAACATATCAAGACGCCTCTCAATGTTCTATGGATGTCCACTGGTTAAGCAACCAGAATTCGGAATTAACTAAGACTAAATGAATTAAGCAAACATTCAAGTCTAGTTTTACCTAAGTCCATGATCCAGCCAAGGTGATTAATCCATCCAAAAGCTCAGAAACATTAATCAACCATACAATCCTCTTTTATCACATGCAATTAAGCAATCACACATGAAGATCCAAATTCGAATTAAGCAATTCAAACAGAATATTTCAAAGGATTGAAAGAAGCAGATTAATCATTGAATGAATAACAACAACTCATAATCTCAAAACCAATAATCAGAACAGCCAAAACCTGGATTGATTGATGAATTAGCCCTCCATGAACAAGAGAAGCTAAGTTCTTACAAAAATATCTAAGAGAAAACTTAAGGACTAAGGAAATAGCAAAAGCTGTCTAAAAATATCTAATTCACTTCTTATCAATTTCGGCTGCCCCCTTGTGCTGATATAGACCTCCAAAATTACATGCACACCTAAATTTCCCTTAGGGAACACTTGTTCCCATGGGCCTTAGCTTTAATTGGGCTTTGGTTTGGGCCCATTTGGACTTGTCATGAGGAAGTTAGGCCCATTTAAGTGCCAATAGGTGTCTGGAACCATCAGCCAACTTCCACTGCAAATAAGACCATCTTCAATATAAAATATGCTGAACCGGTCTTCATAACAATTGAAGCTCTATCTGTTAGCATTCCAATGTACCAGTTTCAGGTCCATATGACATCCACAACTCAAGTTATGGCCCAAATACTGCATGTAGGTCAGGATCCTGCGACAGCATGTCTTCTCTGGCTTCCAGGCTGCATATGACCTTCTGGACTTCCGAATTAGCTTTGGAGCCCTGAAAGAAAGTTGTAGAAAATTCTCTCAGCTTTCCTACAAGGTATGACTCGGAATTTTTAGACATCCAGAACTCAAGATATGCATGAAACACAGAGACAGCATATAATGCCCAGTATTGCTGGAAATTGCAATTAAGCATAAATGGATCCTAAGTCATGAAATGAGGTCTAAGTCTATGCAATTCAGCCCAAAAGAGGTTTAAAAGACTAAGTATGAGGAATAACTATTGTATAAAAAGTGTGTTCATCAAATTCCCCCACACTTAGCTTTTGCACGTCTCGGGCAAACTAAAATTCCAAAACTAAGAAAAGCAAGAACAAGGAAACAAAAACAAATTTAAAAACTAAAGGATCACCTCCCAATGATATTTAAGAAATGCAGAAGTTCATACCACAAGTAAGATAAGCAATTAAAGATTCAAGGAACTCACAGCATTCATGAAATAAAATTTCTTCTCATCCAAAATCAACAAACAAGGTAACTTCAATTGGAAACCATAAGTCAAGAATGATAGATCCTCACAAGATATACTCTCAATCTCTCAAGTGTTTAGAAATTATGTACTTCACTCAATCAAACTCATGAAGAGATGCACTACCATAATCTTGCTTATCTTCTACTTCTCCACTACTCAAACAAATGCACACACAAATCAAGAGGACTTTATTTAAGGTTGTAATAAGGCCAAGGTAAAGCTAAAGGAATGAATCAAAATGGATATCACAAGGTAAAAACTCAAGGAGAATAAAAGAACATTGGAGAGGAACTCAAATGACAAGCATTAAATTCCAAGTGTGTAAAGCATATTCTCCTTCCTTTGCACATATTCCTTTTCCTTTTCTTTTCCTTTTTCACAATTCTGATTTTTTTTTTTTTTTTTTTTTTTTCAGAACCAATTGGTTCTTTTTTTCTTTCTTTCTTTCTTTCACATAATACTTTGCACATTAGGATTCACAACCTCCACACTTGTACTATTAATTACCCACAAGCATAAGAGCTCCTCTAAGACAATGAACCAATGCTCTCCCATTCCCTAAGGTAAGGTAACAACATGGTATTTTGTACATAGGCATATAATGAGCTAATATCAAAGATAGGCAAATAGGCTCAATAGGGGTAATCAAAGGGAAATAATACAAGGTTGGCTATTTGGCAAAGTGGCTAAATCAAGAAAGAATGCCTCAATCATGTTCATGTATGCAAATGAAAATGTAGCCTAAAACAGAATCAAGCAAGTTCTAGAGTTAACAAATTCCATGAGTGAAATCACACAAGAAGGAAAAAGAATGGCACAAATGCTAAATCCATTCATCAAAAGGCTCAAAACTCACAAGGCATGTATCTATCAAACTTAATCATCAATCCAACATCTAAAACCAAGCATGTAAAATTAAGGATGGAAAACAAGCTATTCAATCATGCTATAAACCTTGAAATGTAATTATTTTAAACTTACAACTTTACAAATTCTATAACATCATTGGAGGGTAATTAAAATAAAAAAAATGACAACAAAAACAGAAAAACAGCAAGAACAACAAACAGAAAAAATTAAAACAGAAAACAACAAATTTACAGAAATAGTAAAGTAATCAACTAAACTAATCAACTAACCTAATCAACTAAACTAAAAACACCTAATCAACTAAACAGAAAACAATAAAGCAACTAAACTATATACAGAAATCCCTCCCCCACACTTAAATTTTACATTGTCCTCAATGTAAAAACTTCAAAAAGTATCAACAGATGACAAGTAATAACAAGCAGTCACATAAGGACAAGTAAAGTAAAAGAGAGAGAAGAAACATCCTTATCAGGGGAGGTAGATGACATCTTGCAAGTGGACCTCCTCCACGATGTCCTCTTTAGCTCCCTCACAGAATGGGTTGCGGCGGTTGAAACTTGCTTATCCAAGAAATGAGCAAGCTTCCCGCACGCATGTGGGGTAAGATAAAGCAGACATCAAGAACAGAAAATTGAAAATAAAATGAACAGAAAACAGTAACAAAAACAAAATAGAATTAAAAACAAGACTAGAAAACAAAAAATTCAAAGCAAAAACAGAAAACAGAAATAGAATAGAAACATAAGCAAAAACAGAAAACAGAATATAATTACAGTAATATAATCAGAAAATGTACTCCCATGAAGCTCAAGGTATCATTTTCTGATTATGTGCAGCAAACACGGCTAGATACCGGGGTCAAAGGCCACTCTCACGAAGTCTCGAGTTGCCCCTGTAGAATCATCTTCTAAAGCTGCAGAATCAGAACCGGAACCAGATCTAGAATCAGATTCAGATGCAGATTCACCAGGATTGCCATCGCTTAAAAATGTAGAAATTTCTGCACAGATAGCACAGCTCATGTCACCATCACAAACAACATGTGAATGGCGCTGGAGATAATCCTCTATACCCACAAAGTCAGGGAATTCATAACATAGCTCCTCAGACACATCCACTAACTCTGCAGGAGCATCAATGACCACAGCCTCTGGGATAGAATCATCTTGTTCTAAAACGGCTGCAATTTCAGAACAAGCAGTGCAAGCAGAATCACCACAACTGCAACACATAAAATCAGGAGTGCTCAAGAAGGCAGATATCTCAGCACATACTGCACAAGGTATATCACCATAACAATCAAGACAAGAGTTGCACTGAACAGAGTCATCAACACTAACAAAATCTGGGAAGTCAGCACAGAGCTCATCATACCCATCCCCAACTAGATCATCAATCAAGTCAATGTGAAAGACAGAGTGCTCATCCATGGACGGCTGCATAGGCTCAAAAATATTGAACTGCACAACAGAGTCTCCAAACTCCATGGATAAAGTTCCTGCATGAACATCAATCTTGGTCCATGCGGTCTTGAGGAATGGCCTGCCCAGAATGAGTGGAGCCTTGCTGGATTGGGACTGTCCCTCCATCTCCAGAATGTAGAAATCTGTTGAAAAGATCAGCTCATCAACTCTGACCAACACATCTTCAATCAATCCACCTAGATGTGCACTGCTCCTGTTGGCTAACTGAATCACAACACCAGTAGCTCTCAAGGGGCCAAGTCCAAGAGAACTAAACACAGTCATAGGCATCACATTAATGGAAGCACCAAGGTCTAGCAGGGCATGCTCAAACTTGGATTTGCCTATAACACATGGAATGGTGAAAGTGCCTGGATCCTTGCACTTCTGGGGCATAGGCTGAATAAGGGCCGAAACGTTCTGACTCATGCTAATTCGCTCATTGCCCTTAAGCCGCCTCCTCTGTGTGCATAATTCCTTTAAAATTTTTGCATATTTAGGAATTTGCTTGATAGCATCCAGCAATGGAATGTTAATTTCCACTTTCCTGAAGGTCTCCAGAAGCTCTCTATCCTTCTCTACCTCATCTGTTTTCTTAGACGGAATCGCTCTCTGTGGAAAGGGAAGAGGTGCAGAATATGTAGGCTTCTGTTGTGGCATCTCTGGAGTGGAACTACTAGTGCGCTGGCTAGAATTGCTAGGGTTAGCAACAGGTGGAATTGGCACACTAGGTGTACTCTGAACTGTAGGTGTAGGGTCTGGAATTGACTTGCCACTCCTAAGAGTGATTGCACTCACATTTTTCGAATTGGGGTTAGGAATGGTCTGAGAAGGAAGGGTGCCAGAACCTTGGGATTGCAATTGACTCACAGATGATGCCAATTGTCCAATCTGCGTTTCCAGATTCTGCATGGTGGACTCTGCCCTCTGCTGGAACTGGATGTTGTTGGTGGTCATCTGCTTCACCAAATCTTCCAATGAAAGCTCAGGTTTGGATGTTGACGGGTTGGCTGGCTGCATAGGCTGCTGCTGGAATGGTGGCCTGTTTTGTTGAAACTGGCCTTGCCTGGCTGGCTGAAATTGGCTCTGTTGTTGCCAAGGTTGCCTATACTGCTGCTGTTGCTGTGGCTGTTGTTGGGAGGACTGCTGTTGTGGTGCTGCAGCATTGCCATATCTGAAATTTGGATGATCCCTCCAACCAGGGTTGTAAGTGTTGGAGTACGGATCATATCTAGGCTGCTGCTGCGATTGGTATGGGGATCAACCAGGAAAAACACCTGCTGCAGCTACAGAGGGATCCTGAAATCCAGAATCACCATCTTGCAGTGTAGGGCATGCGTCTGTAGGATGTGATGGACAAGCACAAATGCCACACAAGCTTGCAGGTTGAGGTGTGGATACTTGTCGCCCCACTGCCAATTGCCTGACCAAGGAGGTCAATTCATCAAGTCTGTGCTCCATTCTTTGTTGGTCAGCAAATGATACACCAACTTCATTGACTCCCCTGGTGGAATGAATCATCCGAACACCAAACTGCTGGGAATTCTCTGCCATATTGGAAATTAAATCTCTGGCAGCAGCAGGTGTTTTATCCCCTAATGCTCCTCTACTAGCAGAATCAATGTTACTTCTATCCGAAGGTGACAAGCCCTCATAGAAATATTATATCAACAGTTGATCACTTATTTGATGATGGAGGCAGCTTGAGCACAGCTTGGTAAACCTCTCCCAATACTCATGCAATGTCTCCCCTGGCAGTTGCCTTATGCCACATATGTCTTTGCGAATGGCAGCAGTTCTGGATGCAGGGAAGAACTTGGCCAGAAACAGCTTCTTCATGTCACTCCAATTTCTGACCGAACCTTGTGACAAGTAAAAGAGCCAGTCTTTAGCTGCATCAGCAAGAGAGAAAGGGAATGCTCTTAACTTGATCTGCTCTTCAAAAATTCCTTGTGGCCTCATCGTGGAACAAACCACATGGAATTCCTTTAAATGTTTATGAGGATCTTCACCTGCAAGACCATGAAACTTTGGCAGCAAGTGTATCAATCCAGATTTCAATTCAAAAGCAGTATCAATCTCTGGATATTGGATCCCTAAAGGTTGGTAAGCAACATCAGGGGTGGCCAATTCCTTAAGAGTTCTGTCTCTAGGCTGCATGTTATTATTATTATTTCCAGCTCTATTAGCATTATCAGCTCTATTACCTTCATCAACAGGATCAACAACAGGAATAACAATAGGAGTTCTAGCTTCAGCCATGGTAGGATCTAAATTATCAACAGCCCTATGTGCTCTATTAAGTGTATGCAAGGTTCTCTCTATTTCAGGGTCTACTTCAAGCAATACAAAAGGAGAAGACCTAGTCATACACCATACAAACAAGTGGCTAAATGCCTAAACACACCACAATGCACAAAAACACAGAAAAACACACAAAAATGACAGAATTTAGCTAAAACCGAAACACACCAAAAACACAAAACAAAATTAAAAAGACACCAAAATAGGACTAGAAAAGGTATCTAAACATTTTTTAAAATTTTTCTACCACCACATGACGAAAGGTGGATGAAAATGGAACTCAAAAATCAAATAACAAATCTTTAAAAAATGAAAAAGTGGTCAAAACAGTCGAATTTGGCTTAAAAAGGAAGACCTCATACCATAGGCAGTGACTGTTGAGAGTTAGGCCCTTTTCCTTCAACTGACCAAGTTTCAGGTCAATCGGAGAAAAACAATTTCGTTTTGAACAGTATAACCAAAAATCACTAAATCAAGCCAAACTGAAGGAAAAACAAGGGGGAAATAGTCCAAATGGCCAGAATTCACTCAATGACAATATAAAACATCTAAGGAAACTTCAAATCAAGAAAAACAATGGCCACTGGCCTCAAACAGAATGGATACTTGGCCAAAAAGTTATGGAAAAAGTGGCTAAAACCCTAAAAAGAACAAAAACTCAAACACAAGGATGGTGAATTAGGGGAAAGTTAAAAGTCAGTTTTACTACTAATACTATTGATTCAAAGATAGAACAATCCCCGGCAACAGCGCCAAAATTTGATGAGCTGCCGAGGCTCCTCAAATTAATTAAGTTTAAGGTCGGTTACCTAAGCTATTTGCAGCATAGGGCAGCCCTAAGTCGAACCTAAGGATTGTTCTATTTAGTGAATCATATTAAGAAGCATGTAAACAGAGGGGGTTTTGTTTGGTTTAAGTACTTGACAGAAATTAATTGTAAGTGGTAACCTAAAGGAAAACAACCAATCCAAGCCTTAACTGATTCTGATTTTGATTCATCCTTGATTTCTAATGATCCATTCAATTATTAACCATGTTCTTGGCCTTTAAAACATATCAAGACGCCTCTCAATGTTCTATGGATGTCCACTGGTTAAGCAACCAGAATTCGGATTCAACTAAGACTAAATGAATTAAGCAAACATTCAAGTCTAGTTTTACCTAAGTCCATGATCCAGCCAAGGTGATTAATCCATCCAAAAGCTCAGAAACATTAATCAACCATACAATCCTCTTTTATCACATGCAATTAAGCAATCACACATGAAGATCCAAATTCGAATTAAGCAATTCAAACAGAATATTTCAAAGGATTGAAAGAAGCAGATTAATCATTGAATGAATAACAACAACACATAATCTCAAAACCAATAATCAGAACAGCCAAAACCTGGATTGATTGATGAATTAGCCCTCCATGAACAAGAGAAGCTAAGTTCTTACAAAAATATCTAAGAGAAAACTTAAGGACTAAGGAAAGAGCAAAAGCTGTCTAAAAATATCTAATTCACTTCTTATCAATTTCGGCTGCCCCCTTGTGCTGATATAGACCTCCAAAATTACATGTACACCCAAATTTCCCTTAGGGCACACTTGTTCCCATGGGCCTTAGCTTTAATTGGGCTTTGGTTTGGGCCCATTTGGACTTGTCATGAGGAAGTTAGGCCCATTTAAGTGTCAATAGGTGTCTGGAACCATCAGCCAACTTCCACTGCAAATAAGACCATCTTCAATATAAAATATGCTGAACCGGTCTTCATAACAATTGAAGCTCTGTCTGTTAGATTTCCAATGGTACCAGTTTCAGGTCCATATGACATCTACAACTCAAGTTATGGCCAAATACTGAATGTAGGTCAGGATCCTGCGACAGCATGTCTTCTCTGGCTTCCAGGCTTCATATGACCTTCTGGACGTCCGAATTAGCTTTGGAGCCCTGAAAGAAAGTTGTAGAAAATTCTCTCAGCTTTCCTACAAGGTATGGCTCGGAATTTTTAGACATCCAGAACTCAAGATATGCACGAAACACAGAGACAGCATAAAATGCTCAGTATTGCTGGAAATTGCAATTAGGCACAAATGGATCCAAAGTCATGAAATGAGGTCTAAGTCTATGCAATTCAGCCCAAAAGAGGTTTAAAAGACTAAGTATGAGGGATAACTATTGTATAAAAAGTGTGTTCATCAAGCTACAAGACGGGTTAAAAATGACTGCTTTACGATGATTGTTCATTACTTAGCATAGGGCCACGTGGCGTAGCGTGATTGGTTACTAGGACGGTCGCAATGATGACCACTGCGATTTGAACTTCTTGAGGCAAAAGGTTGCTGCAGACATGACATTTGGACTTCTCGAGCTGTGAGGTGGCTGCTTTCTATCCGTTGGATGCAATTAAGTCAGACCGTTAGATCAACCATGATTGCCACTATATATAAGGAGTTCTCAGATTTCATTATACTCTTTTACAAAATCTTTAGAGATCGGTGATTAGGTCAGTGATAATTGTTTTAGCAAACTTTGCTTCGTTCAAAATTTCTTGCTCGGTCACCCTTTTCTTGCCTGTACTTGGGTTAATCTTAGATCAGGTTACCAAAAATAAGTTCGTCGAGTGAGTCTTCTAGTCGATCCTCTGAGTCTTTTAGTGAGTCTTGTGAGGAAGTCCCACCAATGAGCGTTTCTGTCCCCTTTTTGGTCATCGAGGTATTAGGTCAATAAGCTCGTTGATCCAATCTGGTTATATTAGGCAAATGAAATAGAACTATAGTAATATTAATTAGGACTATCACGACTTTGACTTAGAAGCTTATCCTTGGAGTTCCCCTATCCGTGAGGAATGTCCAAATAATAACTTTTTTTACTTTTAGCATAACATACATAGAGAGTGGGGGCTGAGCTTCCTCTTTCTGAGTTCGAGATGGAGTTCTGTGTAGTGAACGCGGCCCCTACACAACTCCACACTAATGGGTGGGGCTTTCTCCGGGCTTTCCAAGTGATGTATAATTTGCTATCTATAGATGCTTGAGTAGATGTATTCTTTCATTTTCTTACATTAAAAGATACTAAAGAGTCAAAGTAGGAGTTTACGTATATTGCTAGTCGTCCTCGATTGTGCTTGATGTAACTCGTCGAGGAATTGGCGAAAGGATGGAAGGATCAATTTCTGCAAGTGACCGTTCCAACCTGGGATGGGGTACCCAGGCCAGACAAGGCTTTTTTCTTGCACGAGGATGGAAGACCTTAGTCTCCCTTAAGATGGAACCAATACATTAATAGAATCTGCGCTCAGGCTCTAGGTGAGTACGACCAGGAAGCTCGCCGGATCATAGGAATTATTTTAGAGTTGACTTACTAGAAATCCGAGTTGGTCAAGCAGAGAGCCAAGGATTTAATTGGTTGGTATTTACTGGTTTTTTTACTTAGGACTTTGCTAAGACCATTAACCAATCTTTATTTATCTTGCAGAGGAAAAAATCAGCAAAGCCGATATGGTTTGCATGTCCAAGCTCACAAATATCTTGGCTTAGAAGAAAAGCGAGGGGAGCCCGAGATAACTATTGCCAAGCTTGTCAGAGCGGTCCCCATTGAGAGGTGTTAGGTGGAAACTCGTGTTGCTGTTGCTGAGCCTCGGAGAAAGGACAACGGAGCAAAGAGGCAAAAAACCTCCACCAAAGCCTAGCTCTCGAGGCCAAATCCTACCTCCAGTCAACCCGGCAGCGACCCTAACTCGGAGGTCAAACATTTTGAAATTTTTTCTGCTATTCCTGAAAAAGACTGCAATCACTCGAGTTTATTTTTTTGGAATGCGCAGTTCCCCTTCGGCAAGAGGTTGGACTTGGTGATCAACCCTAAGGATAAAGACCAGTTTACCAAGGCGTCCGATATGCTGCTACACAAATATTTACTATCAAACGTGGTGTGGAACCTTGTCGTTGTTTGGGAACTGCAGGAAAGGGCGACCAAGGTAGATGCTGCCATGAAGAAGCTATAAGAGGAAGAGGAATGCTCTTGGGCATCGGTGGAGTCTGCCATAGTTGCCCTGAATAAGCCCAAGGAAGAGGTCATCCGGGTTCGAAATCGAAACAACGAGTTGGAGGCTCAACACGTTGCCGACACGAAGCAGATGCAGGTGACCCTTGAACTGGTTCGTTTTGCAGAGATTAAGGAGAAGGAGATCCTGTATCAAAGGGAACGGTGTCTGAACCGAGCTCGTCAGTCCAAAGCTAGGCTGAAAGCCCGCACAGAGAAGAAGATCGAGGATAACTATGTCACCGCCTATGAAAAAGGTTTTCACCTGGCCATAGAGTAGGCGAAGTTACAATTCCCCGATCTTCAACTGGAGGGCTTTGACTACTATAGAAATTTTCGGGGCAGATGACGACACCAACGATGTTGAGCTCCGAGTAGACAAATCCGGGGAGGATTTTGACTCAGCCTTTGATAATAAGGTTGTTGAAGTTCACCCTGATAAGGGTGGCACAAATGATTAGTCTTGTATATTTGTTTTAAGTAACCTATATTTGATTGTCTTTGTAATTTATGTAACATAAATAAAGTTCATTTTTATTATCTCTGATTGTCTCCATTCTTTCTGCTCATGGTTTAATCAATATAATGCATATTGAATTTTTCTTCAGTTCATTTATCGACCTTAAATCCCCAGACTGAGCATTGGTTTAGAAATGATTTCCAAATCAATCCCCTTTCGGACGCCTAGAAACATAAGCTTGGTTATTTTAAAAGGGTTTTGTAATTCATGTTGAACAACTCATTTCCGTTCAGTTATTTTTAAAGTTGGGACCTAATAGGTCGAGTAGTCATAATTTAAAAGACCCCTACTTGGTTATCAACAGTCATGACTAGGGTTTTATCCTTCGATCCAAATTTTACTCAGAAAATGTCTTGATCGGAGGATTTTATCCAATAAGTTTAAATAAGACTAGAATGTAATAAGTATAGATTTAACTAGAGAGAATCAGATTAATTTCAAGCTTAGTAATTTATATTCAGAGTATTTGGCCTTGACCAAGCTAGGATTTCACCAACTTAGGACAAGCTTGTCCTTTGATTTAGTATTTGGACTCAGTTGAGGTTACAAACGCTTGATACAGCTCGGTATTTTACCGGCTTAGAGGATATTGGTCCTTTTAGTGTTTGCACTCATAGTTAAGGTTACAAACGCTTGATACAGCTCTGTAATTCACTGGCTTAGAGGACATTGGTCCTTATAGTGTTTGCACTCATAGTTGAGGTTACAAACGTTTGATACAACTCAATAATTCACCAGCTTAGAGGACATTGGTCTTTTTAATGTTTGCACTCAGTTGAGGTTACAGACGTTTGATACAACTCAATATTTTTACTCTGGTAATGAAAAATGCATTATTAAATCCTGAGGTTGGTTACATTCCAGGTTCTAGGGACTTGGAGGCCATCCATGGTTACATGTTTGTAAGCCCCATTTCCTAGCACTTCTTCAACTCGGTATGGACCTTCCCAATTTGGGGCGAGCTTGCATTCATTGAGGTGTTTTCTTGTTATGTAAGCTTTTTGGAGGAGAAGGTTGCCTGGTCGGAATTCTTTGGGCCTAACTTTAGTGTTGCAGTATCTCGTGATTCTTTGCTTGTATGCTACCATTTTGAGTTTGGCCTTTTCTCTTTCTTCTTCCAATAGTTCTAAACTTGTATGCATTTCTATTTGGTTCTACTCAGCATTGAAATGTTCTCTTATCTAGCTAGGTTCTCCGATTTCTACTGGTATCATTGCTTCAGCTCCATAAGTGAGTTTATAAGGCAATTTGCTTGTGGAGGTTTGGGGGGTTGTCCGGTAAGACCATAGTACCCATGGGAGTTCTTCAGTCCATTTACCTTTGGTGCGATCCAACCTCTTTTTCAGCCTTTCGAGGATTATTTGGTTCGCTGTTTCGACCTGTCCATTTGCCTGGGGATGCTTAACTGAGGTGAAGTTCAACCTAACTTGTAGGCTGACACAAAATTTTTAGAACCCTGAGTCTATGAATTGGGTCCCATTGTTTGTTGTTATCGTATGTGGGATTCCGAACCTGCAAATTATGAAAGTTTGAACAAATCTTTTAGCATTTTTGGTTGTAATGGTAGCCAAGGGCTCGATTTCAATCCACTTAGAAAAATAGTCAATTGCAACAATTAGAAATTTCTTTTGCCCAGCTGCTACTGGGAAAGAACCTAGGAGGTCTAGTGTCTATCTACAGAATGGCCAAGGCTCAACCGTTGTGTGAAGGTCAGAGGATGGTGCTAAGTGAATGTGGGAAAATTTTTGGCACTTGTCACACTTTTTCATGAGGACGGAAGCGTCGACTCGTAAGGTCGGCCAGTAGTAACCAGCTCAAAGGACTCTGGCTGCCAGTGAACATGCTCTAATGTGGTGACCGCAAATGCCTTTGTGAATTTCCATCAAAATGTAGTGAGATTGTTCTGGGGGTAGGAATTTTAGGAGTAAAGTGTAGTAGCCTCGTTTATAGAGAACTTCTTGATGAGCTGCCGAGGCTCCTCAAATTAGTTAATGTTTAAGGTCGGTTACCTAGCTTTTTGCAGCAAGGGGTAGCCCTAAGTCGAACCTAAGGATTGTTCTATTTAGTGAATCATATGGAGAAGCATATAAACAGGGGGGTTGTGTTTGTTTATGTGATTAACGAAAATTAATTAAAAGTGGTAGAGTTTTAGAGAAAGCAATCAATCCAAGTCTTAACTAATTCTGATTTTGATTCATCCTTGATTTCCAAGGATNTTTAGCATTTTTTGTTGTAATGGTAGCCAAGGGCTCAATTTCAATCCACTTAGAAAAATAGTCAATTGCAACAATTAGAAATTTCTTTTGCCCAGTTGCTACTGGGAAAGAACCTAGGAGGTCTAGTGTCCATCTACAGAATGGCCAAGGCTCAACTGTTGTGTGAAGGTCGGAGGATGGTGCTAAGTGAATGTGGGAAAATTTTTTGCACTTGTCACACTTTTTCATGAGGACGGAAGCGTCGGCTCGTAAGGTCGGCCAGTAGTAACCAGCTCAAAGGACTCTGGCTGCCAGTGAACATGCTCTAATGTGGTGACCACAAATGCCTTTGTGAATTTCCATCAAAATGTAGTGAGATTGTTCTGGGGGTAGGAATTTTAGGAGTAAAGTGTAGTAGCCTCATTTATAGAGAACTTCTCTTTCAAGATAGTAGTTGCAAATCGTCTATTGGAGTTTCTGAGCAGCAACTTTCTCACTTGGTAGTTCTCCTATTTTGAGGTATTGTGTGATTAGGGTACTCTAGGATGGAGTATTGTTATCTATGCCGAACACTTCATCATGTTCGATGCTCGGGCTGCGGAGCATTTCTTGTATTACTGTTTGATTATTTCCTAGTTTCTTGCTACTGGCAAGCTTTGAGAGGATATCGGCTCAGGTATTTTTCATTTTTTGGGATGTGGTGGATTTTTGAGGCTGGAGATGAGAATTTGGCTTTGTCTAAGTACCTAGCCATTTGAGGGTCTTTTGCTTGGAGGAGGTCATTAGGAATATGTTGGCCAATGAAGGATAATTAGAAGTTAGCAAGGGAGAAAGCACGACCAGGAGAGGAGAACATTCTTATGAAATGGTTAACAATAAGGTTTTTGACTTCTAGTGGTTTGAACAGCCAGTTACCAGAAGAGTCTTTTAGCCCACAAATTCTATTGGATATTCTCTTATTGATAGTTGAAGCATGAAAAAACCTAGTATTTCTATCTTCCAAGGCTAACCAATCAATGTGGGATTTAGTTGCCCAGAGTTCTTCTTCCACTTCCAGAATATCAAGAAACTCTTTTGATAAATATTTTTCCAATCTTGTCAAAGCTTCTGAAGTGGTTGAGCATTTCTGAATTCCATGCAACCTATGAGAATCCTTTTTTCTTTTTTTTAGGAAAATATTACCAAAGGAGTTTTGGCTACAAATGTTTGCCTGGGATTCAAGGTTTTGGTTTGCTATAGGAATATTTTGGCAATCAGCAAGCCCAACTTGTTTAACTACCTCTTTAAAAGTCGAGTTGCTCGAGCCACATAGGTTTAAGTCTGAAAGGATGGTCTATATGAGAAAAGAAAGAAGGGATGGTATCCAAAAAGATTAAGCAATGATTTGATGTAACCTTTGGAAGATGGAATAATTTTGACTCTGGCCATAAGTTTAGCCAGGCAAAGTTAGAGAAAGCTCTGTCCAATCTCTCTCTAATGAGATGGCCACCTTCTCTTTTATTTGCCCTAGTATAAACAGGCCCAACAAAACCTAAATCTATCAACCCACAAAAATTTAAATAGTCTTGGAATCTACTTGCCTGTCTAAAACAAATTTGATTACCCCCAAATTTTTTAGAGGCATTAAGAACCTCATTTGAGTTCCTTATTATGGCCCAAGGGAGATCATGAGCAAGAGAAATCTGTTTGAGATTTTCCTAAAGCAAGCTCCTACAGTTAACATCTAGGCTAGCATACAAGCCTAAAACAATACAGATGGAATTAGTTACCTTAGTAGTCACGTGGATCCTTTGAAATTTTTTCTAGAGGAGGTTCATCTCCACTGCCTCTCTTTGCCAAAGAAGACAAATGCCACTAGATAATCCCATTGAATTGACGATTTCAAACCAAAAAACCCTAGAGATCTTACTATGCTCTTAGCTCTACTCCCTGCAATTCTTATTTCGGTGATGACCATCAGATATGGTTGATATATCTGCACTAAATCCTTCAAGAATCTTCTAAAGTTGGGTCTTATTACCCCACGTACATTCTATGCTCACACTTTCATTGGGAAGTTTGTTTGCATGGGATTGTTCTCTGAATCTTCTGAGTTGTTTGAGTAAAAGTAAACCTGATCCATCCAACGCTGCACACATGACCTTGTTAGCTTTTGCTCCTACATTTGCGGCTTACATATCACTTTGAACTAAGGGTAGCCTATGTCTAGCCTGAGATAAAACTTGAAGAAAATATGGGTTTGTTCCATCGTTAGACCGGTAAATGAGATCCCCATACCATGATTCCCCTACAATTCCTCCCTTAGTATGACCCTATGCAACAGTTTCAGTTGCACTCTTGGATGCCATGTTTGATCCTTCACTGAGTTTAGAACTCTTTTAAGAAGAGTATCGTTTATTGGAAGATTAAGGGGTGGGAGCACTAGGATTTTTTGCTCTTTTCATAGGTCGAGAATTTCTTGTATTGTAGTTGCATCCTTCAACACTTTCACTCTTCCACAAGTTCTTCCAAAGTTTGTAGTGCATCTTTACCAGTGCTCTCGAATTCTCCACCTAGCTCCAGAAGTGATGCTCAAGAGCCACCAACCTCCTTGACTGGCCTTGAGAAGTTATATAGTTTATCTGGTTCCTGAGGTCTTTCTATTCCTCTTCCCTAGCTAAGTGCAACTTTTGGAGAATCTCTTGCTGGTCCTCCTTCGACAAGTTCATGATATTCTGCACTGATATCATGAGTGGAGTGACCCTGATGAGCATTCTTCTTTCTCATGCTTGTTGGTCCCAGTGACGTCTTAAAGATTGCTGTTCCAAATGTCGGAGGCAATTGTTTCTCATGGTTCTTGTTCTTCTTGGCATCTTTACAAAATGTTGCTCCTTGCTCTTTCACAGGGGTTATTGGTATGTCTGAAAAGGCTCCTTCAGGGATGAAAACCTCATCCAAGTTTTTTGCAAACACTTCCATATCACATGATAGTGAAATCGTATTGAAATTTGCAATATCTTTTCCCTTTGCCTTTTTACTGCTCCTTTCAATACGAATAAACCCATTTAGGGTAATGGACTTTACACGCAAATTTTTTTAGGGTTGGTGAGACCTTTTCGATCACATTTCTAATCAAAGGTACAGGTGTAGCTGAGCTTTGGTGTGCGATTAGGTGCAGCTGAGGGATGGTTATCTTCATTTTTTGGTTGCACTGTACCCAATTCCACAAGGTTTTCTTTTGTTGACTTTTCATTATGTAGAAGTGTGCATTCTGTGGTTGAGGTTGATTTAATAGAAGCTTTCTGGCGCCAATTCCTATGAGGGATTTTAGTTTTTGAAAAAACTAGTCGTTGTTGATGAGCTACTGGTGGTAGCTAAGGTCTTCTTTTTCCGCTAGCAACCTTGACCCATCCTTCCTCTTTGAGATAATTCTCTTTCCTTGTCTTTGTTCGTGTTATTCTGCAATAATTCCCTCCCTGTTGTGATAACACATGAACATCCACTATGCCCTCTCTTTCACATTTTTTACAGATGGAATTTTTTAAAACAATTTCTTGAACATGGTCGTTTATGATTATGGGCAGGACCATTTTCTCCTTCTCATCTTGATACACATCCTGGCGTACTTGGCTTTCTCCATGCTAGATGTTCTTGCGTCAATCTTTATCAGGGTTCCTAACGATCTGCTCAAGCGTGTCAGAATTTCTACATCATAATATTCCAGTGGAAGATGAGGTAGTCTCACCCAATGGATGGCTAGATTTTCTTTCAAAGCTTCTTTCAGCTTGAAGTTTGGTTCCCATTTCCTCAGAGTTATGTAGTTTTGTCCTAGGAACCATGGTCCTTGAGTGAAAACTTTTTCTAGATCCTCAGAGCAGGCTAGTTGAGCTACGAAAAAACCTTTGCCAATTTCTGTGAGTGAGAACTGGTTCCTTAACTTCCATAGTCTTTCCAGATTTTCCTTCAAATGTTCTTGGAGGAAGACCCTCCCCCATTCCATGAGGATAATAGTGAGCTTTCAATAAGACCTTATGTGAGTTCTATCTTAAGAAGTTAAGGTTACAGAAGGCTGAAAATTCCCTGACTGATTTAAGGAATCTTGGGCAATGACTTCCTCTTAGGCATTGACTTCTTCTTTAGGTCCATTCTTCTTGTAGAAAGTTTATATGTGTTTCTTTAAGCTAAAAGATGTACCAAATTTTCTGCATGTACCATCTAAATCTGCTGTCTTGCTTTTGTCCTTGTTGTACGACTTGGTATTCTGGTCCTGTTGAACAAAAAGGAGATTCCACTTGTTTTTGATCCCTTGAACTACTTTACTGTATGAGTTTCCTTGCTTGGTCTTCATAGCAACAACCCTTTTAGATGGGAGTAGGTTGTCCAAAATCTTTTGTCCTTGACCTTGATAATGTTTCTTTGCCGCCTGTGGTTGCAAATGGTGGTTGGCTTCCATTTTTCCTATTGCTTCTTCAAATTGGCTTGCTTTTGAATGTTGTTGAGAACCTTTCATATGCACACGAGTTCGTCTTTGTGGGAAGCAAATTCCGCAAAACCAACCAAAGTGCAAAGGAGAAGTCAATGTTTTCTCTTTGAAAATGGTAAACACGGTGTTTATTAAGTTCCCCAGTTGCTAATATTATCTAGTTAGTAGTCCTCATTCAAAATTGTTATCATTCCTTGCTTTCAAAATGGAACAAAGCTAATTAAAAACCAGCAAGTGGCAATAGATTG
The DNA here is from genome assembly GCA_003255065.1 of Cercis canadensis. Lineage (NCBI taxonomy): Eukaryota > Viridiplantae > Streptophyta > Magnoliopsida > Fabales > Fabaceae > Cercis > Cercis canadensis. The sequence continues at coordinate 134,926 of QAOA01002728.1, forward strand.
CATTAGACTAGACCACCATGAGCTCATTTTATCAACAAGAAACCAATCACTTTAAACATCACAAGAGAATGGATAAAATTTAAGCTTGATTATAGTTTTGGTCCACTTATTTTGGCCATATGAATGTTTTGGTCCCCCTATTTTAAAAGGGAATTTTTTAGTCCCTCAAGTTTCAAAAAATGAATGAAATGGTTCTAGGGTCTAACTCCGTCCAAAAAGTAACACATTTAGTTGATGTGGCACTTACATGATATTGTCGTGGCACTAATGTGGCAAAAATAAATGAAAATAACTGATGTGGCATTAATTTTTTTTTTATTCTACATCTTTTCATTAACTTATGCTAAATAAAAATACCTAAATAATACCTAATTAAAAGTTGAAGTTTTTTTTTTTTTAAAAAAAAAGCAAACAAGTCAAGATCATCTTCTTCATTCTTCCAATGGGTCACCCATGACCCAAATGGGTTGCAGCCATGGAAGCTCCACAAGAAGAGATCTCCAAGCAATTTGGGTCATCGAGTCATGGTGCCATCATCGACGTGGTTGAACTAGAACCCTATGAGGGGTTTGACGAGAGTGCTTTTGCCATTAGTCTGGTGGCCCATCACTAACATCGACAGCGATTATGAAAAAGGATCCACTTCCGGATTTTGCTGCCATGGCTGTCCCAATATAGATGAAACTGCAGAAGACATGGCTAGCGATGATGAGAAGGTGCTGGCGGTGGTGGAGGTGTAGGAGGAGCTAGGGCAGCAAAAATGGCCTTGGATTCCTCCATTACCAAATTGGGGTTGTCTATAACTTGAGTTGTTTCTATTCTTGCATCGTCAATGTAGCTTCCACCATCAAATCATTCACTTGCCTTGTTCAAATAAATGCCAAACACATGTGCTCCTTCCATCTCCTTTATGCATCTCTCTCTCTCTCTAAAAGAAGCACAAGGAGAACGTAAGTAAGAAGAACTTTTTTTTGCCACATCAGCCATTCTAGCCATTTCTTCAGCCACGTTAGCGAGATTAAGAGATAGGGTGAATAGAAATATTTCTTCGCCTTATCAGTACCACATGTCTTCCATGTCAACACTACTGTTAGTTTTTGGGCGGAATTAGACTTAGGGACCAATTTGTTCATTTTGTGAAATTTGAGGAACAAAAAAGTCATGTTTCAAAATAGGAGGACCAAAACATTCATATGGCCAAAAATAGGGGGACCAAAACAACAAGACATTGTATGTTGATACAAGGTTTTGCTATAGACTCCTTAAATAATACTATTCATAAAACAAGGACCCATAGAACCCATACTACTTGTAAAAGAGGACCTACACAGTCATTCTCATCTATATATGTCTTGCAAAGAAGACTAAGAGGACCTATAAGGTCCATTCTATCTACCTAAGTCTTGAGAGTGTAGGTATGGTCCTAGAATGGGTGAATAGAAGATAAAATAATAATAATGCAGAATTACAAATTAAAACAATTTTTTGGAATAACTAGTTTATATTCAAAACTCATTTTAGAGCTAGTTATTTAAAAACCTAGAAATAACTTAGCAGAGATTAATTATCAGAATATGAACACTCATAACATAAACTAGATAACCATTCAAACAAAAGAGATAGATTCATTCACATATGAATATAACAATTTATAAGGCAACAATCAACAAGCTTAATAGAAATAGAACAACAGAGCTAGTTATGTAGCAATAGATATGATAGCAGAATATTAAAGAGAGAATAATATAGAGATTGAGCCCATAATTTTTATAGTGGTTCAGCCAAAATAAAGCCTACGTCCACTCTCCCAAGGTTGAGATTCTACTATGAAGATTATTTATCCAAGCTTCGGTACAACATTGGTTTTTACAACAAGTTTAACCAGAAAATTTTTTTCCCTAGTTTCATTATAGAGCTCACTAGAAACTCTCTCCTTCTATCAAACAAAGACAGAAGTAAGTCCTCAAATTTCCCAATGAAATATGTTACAAAAATCCCAGAAGGATATGGCACTCATAGCTTTACAATTCTCATAAGAATTTACACACAAGTATTACAGAGTTGATAGAAGAGATAACTAGTTCGCATATAGAAATTTTTCTTTTACTGATTAAATGGATTCTCTTATGTTCTTTTCTAGACCTTGGGTCTTCAAATTTATAGCAGAAGGTTGAAAGTGATCATTGCCAATAGGCTAGGCTTCTGCTTGCTTGATTTGAGATCATATCTGTAATTGAGAAATAATCTCATCTTTTTAAATAACTTCCTTATATAGCACTTGTTTCCTTTCTTGTTACTGATTCTTCGCTAATTCAAATTCCTCAAATGGGCTTCCTTCCAACGTCTCTGAGGTCAAGTAATTGGTCAAGACAAATTGGGCTTCAACCTTGGTTGGTCCATGAAGTTTAAGGCTTTCATATCAGCAAGTAGATCCAATTCTTGAACTTCGAGTTGGTTCTTTTAAACCAGGAAATTGGTTGTGCTTCAAACCTAAGATTATCACCTAACCTGTTCACTTACAATAAACATTTGAACAAACACATTAAGGTTAGGAATAAGCAAGGCTATTTGTTATCATCAAAACTAGGGTTTGGAGAACCGTGGGGCCAACAATCTCCCCCTTTTTTATGATGATAAATTCCTGGAAAGATCTCCTCCTAAAAATATGCTTACTTCTAAAATTAGTTTTATAACTAGTTTAGAAAGTAGTTTTCACAAGTAGTTTCGTAACATAAGGTTTTCTAAAAGCTTTTTAAGATAGTATAAGAGAAAAAATAAAAAATGAAATCTTAAAAACAATTCATCCAGACTATCTCAGTATCATAACATAAGCATAAAAGTCTGGATGATCTTTCCCAATCTTTCTCCTTTTTTGTCATATCAAAAAGGATTAGGAGGAAATAAGCTGATACCAAAGTAAATGGTTCCTGCAGAAAGTTTAGTAAACAATGTATAGCAGAAACAGTTTCAAGCTAAATGCATATGTCATGAAATGCAAATGTCAAATGTTTAAGTTAAAGACCCAGAGGAATAAAAGTCAAGTCAAAGTAACGAAACCCAAAAGTTAACAGTTTAGAGAAATAACAACCTAGACAATCAACTTGATGATGGCTTCAAAGTAGCAAGCTCCATTTCTGCAACAACAAGTCATTCTTCTATTGTAGCTACTTTAAGTGTAAGTTCAACCATTGCAGCATCCATAGCAGTAAGCCGGGTTGAGAACTGGATAAGTTGACTCGGCTGGTGGTTCAACCTTTGACCATTTGGTTTACTAACTCAGTAGGGTAGATATCCTTCAGCCACTGGGTATAGTCTATAGCTTAAGAAGTTGCTACTGGTTTCTTACCACAAAATTTTTTTTGAGATTTAAAAGTAGTTGAGGAGGCAGCTGCTTTGCGCTTAGAACCAAAAGGCTGCTTAACAAAAAAGGGGTTGCTGGATCCTCTTGAGGAACAAAGCCAGTAAAGGCTACCTTATGGTAAAATGGCTTGGCAGGGGTTCATCCTTGAACTGAGTTAAATTGACATTGAAATACTTGCAAAATTTGGTAATGAGCATGTCATATGGCAAGCTGGCTTTCTTTCAAGTTTCTCTAACAGTCTATGCCATATTATTAAGAATCAACTTGGATAGGTTCAAGGAACGCTTGTTCTTGATGTGGTAAAGTAGGTAAAGATCAGAAGTAAAGAATTCAGATTGGCTACCAGCCCTAGCGAGAAAATTGATGGTTATGAACTTGGCTAAGGTCCTAGTTACAGAATTCATGCAATGGACAGAGGATACACTTCCATCCATGTTCTCAGGAAAATCACATAAGAAGTGCATGGCTTTAGAAAATGGCACAAAACAAGCAGGCCAAGTCTTATGGATATACCTCACATCTCCCCCAATAGGCACATCAAACAATTGCTCAAACAAGTTTTCATTCAAAGTCATCTCAACACCAATCACATAGGATTTCAAAGAAATGCTACCAAAATCTACAACCTTAAGGGGTTGATAGTGAGCATATAATAACTTTACCAGTTGTGGCATAATTGGTTCTTCTGCTTCCATCCCATTGCAACAAATGCTTCATCAATGGCCTTTGTGGTCCCTGTTTGTTCAATCCACTTCACAACAGAGCTAGGAACTACCTTTCTCATAAAGAATTTCTTCTGAAAATGCTTCTTAATCTCTCTAGATTGGAAGAGATTTCCAAGAGCTTGAGGTGGAGCAGGCTTAGGCACATAAACTTGTTTGCGGGTTGTCACCTTTGTCCTTACCACTCTTGGAGTGCTGGTTTTAGTAGGAATTGTCTCTAGTTTGACAGTGGAGTCAAGAGGAGTGGACATGTTAATTTATAGGGTTTCTGGAACAGGGTCCTTCTTAGATTCATGCCAACCTAGGTACAACACAGTAGGTGGTCCCTCTAGAAGCATGAAACCTCCAACAGATTTGAGAAGAACCAGTTCTTCCTCCTCTGCATTTGGTTTTGACTAAGCTTCTTGGGGGTTTGCCACAGGTGCATCTTGATATGCATGCATGGGCTCCTTGCCCTTAGCACTAGCCACAAAGCTTTGATCCTCTTTGCATGGCTTGCTTGAAGGAATCTGTTGTTTCTTCAAAAAAAGATTCAAAAACAGTAATGGCAATTTTTGGAGTATTACTGGTAGTCTCTCTGCCTTTTCTTCCCTTTCGTTGAGAGTGTTTGAGGAGGTTTTCACTTAACATTGTCTCAAAAGTTTGCTTTATGGATAGGTTTAGAGAGGTTAGAGGCGGTTTAAAGGTTGGATTGAAAATTGATTAAGGAAGGTTGCAAAGATTTAGGAGATAGGGATCTTGGTAATAGGGTTAATGGCAGAATTCTAGGGATTCTGGGAAATTGGTTTAGAAAAGAAGAAGAATCCAGTAATTGAAACATCAATTGGCAAAATGCTATGTTTTCCGCACTCCAGAAGGAGAGGTTTTAATGAAACGGTGAGTTTTAGCTTAATGGATGAAGAAAAATGAAGAGGCCCAATAGAGAAAACCCAAATGGATTTAAAATAGATCCAGCTTCATGGACAGGCCCAATACACATCAATGATCTAGCTTTTAACAAAGATGACCAATCTTCAGCTTTCCAACATAAATAACACGAGAGATGACAAGATCTAGCCTGCAAACTAGCTTTGGTTCATAAATCAACACAATTCTCAACAAACTTATTAGCTCACTAATTTAAATTAATTTGACAATAAAATTTTGTCCTTAAGGTCATTGTTGTGAGAAATCTTAATGCAAGTGTACGTTATCGTTTCCAAGTAATAAAATGAGAATGAGTTATCGTTCCCACGAGGACTAATGTATCAACTACCGAAATTGGGTTAACCTTAATTTTATCTAATCAATCAATATGGAGAGATTTTCAAGAAACAACTAAAATAGGATGAAAACAAACTTAAACCAATAAAATAACAAACTAAACCAGTAAAATGATAGAATTATCAAGAGAGAAAAATATCTAGGGATTTTGATTTCACCATAGCTATTCCGATTTTCTATTCCTAATTCATTAACCAAGAACAATCTTCCTAATTGCTAGCCAAGAACACTAAATTATTTATTAGCCTTTCCTAAGGTCAAACAAAAGTATTTCTAAGTTATGAACCTACAATATTCCTATGTGAATTGCGAACAACCTAGAAATTGACTTAATTCTATGGTTCTTTTTAAATAGCTACACATGCCATGGAGATTCCTATCCTACATGCAACATATGTTCTTAATCTCTATGATCTTTAATTACAAATTACCTCTTAGTCTCATTGTAATTATCTAATCAACTAATTGGTGATCAAGCAATTAGAAGCATGAAGACTCGAGAAGAAGACAATTTAATAAAGGAGTTCTTGAATTAAAGAAATAGAAAATAACAAATCATCCTAGCTAGGCTACATCATAGCCCTAGAAGAGAATTTAGTTCATAGCAAAAAGGAAAAACAAGGTAAAATTAAATCTAGACATGGTTCAAAGGGAAGAAAAATAAAAACTCTGAAGAGAAGCCCCAATCTTGTTGTGCCCTTCTCCAATCCTTGTTTTTGTTCTCCTTCTTGCCTCCAAAAAGTCCAGAAAAGAATCCCCCAAAAAATTGCTAAAAGTCTCTATTTATACCCCTAAGCAAAGCCTTAAGGAAACATAGAAAATAGGACAGGTATTTAGAAATCTGGCACGAGTGCCGTGGCCCTCGCGCGCAGTACAAAAACACCAATTTCTTTGCAAATGAGCACCGCGGCTCTTGATTTCTAGCGCCATGGCTCTTGGATTCTGTCAAAACCTTTTATTTCTTCACTTCAAACCATAAAACCTATGAACTTCCATTTAAACCTACAATTTAACAAAAACAATGCAGAGCTCCTCCAAGACAATGAACCAATGCTCTCTCATTCCCTAAGGTAAGGTAACATGGTATTTTGTACATAGGCATATAATGAGCTAATGTGCTAAGATCAAAGATAGGCAAATAGGCTCAATGGGGGTAATCAAAGGGAAATAATACAAGGTTGGCTATTTGGCAAAGTGGCTAAATCAAGAAAGAATGCCTCAATCATGTTCATGTATGCAAATGAAAATGTAGCCTAAAAAAGAATCAAGCAAGTTCTGGAGTTAACAAATTCCATGAGTGAAATCACACAAGAAGGAAAAAGAATGGCACAAATGCTAAATCCATTCATCAAAAGGCTCAAAACTCACAAGGCATGTATCTATCAAACTTAATCATCAATCCAACATCTAAAACCAAGCATGTGAAATTAAGGATGGAAAACAAGTTATTCAATCATGCTATGAACCTTGAAATGTAATTACTTTAAACTTACAACTTTACAAATTCTATAACATCATTGGAGGGTAATTAAAACAAAAAAATGACAACAAAAACAAAAAAAAAACAGCAAGAACAACAAACAAAAAAAATTAAAACAGAACAACAAACAGAAAAAATTAAAACAGAAAACAACAAATTTACAGAAATAGTAAAGTAATCAACTAAACTAATCAACTAATCTAATCAACTAAATAGAAAACAATAAAGTAGCTAAACTATACAAAAATCCCTCCCCCATACTTAAATTTTACATTGTCCTCAATGTAAAAACTTCAAAAAGATGACAATTAATAGCAAGCAGTCACATAAGGACAAGTAAAGTAAAAGAGAGAGAAGAAACATCCTTATCAGGGGAGGTAGATGGCATCGTGCAAGTGGACCTCCTCCACTATGTCCTCCTGAGCGCCCTCATAAAATGGCTTGAGGCGATGCCCGTTCACCTTGAAAGCCTTGCTGGTGGACTCACTCGCTATCTCCACTGCACCATAAGGAAAAACCTTGGTGACAATAAACGGACCAAGCCACCGAGAACGGAGCTTGCCAGGCATGAGCTTTAAGCGAGAGTTATACAAGAGAACTTTCTGGCCAGTAGAGAATTCCTTCCGCAGCACCATGTTATCATGAAACCGCTTGGTCTTTTCCTTGTAAAGGCGGGAGCTCTCATAAGCATCCAAACGAAGCTCCTCAAGCTCTTGGAGGTGAAGCTTTCTCTGGGACCCGGCTTGGCTCAAATCAAGGTTGCACTGCTTGACCGCCCAATAGGCCTTGTGCTCAAGCTCCACTGGAAGGTGGCAGGCTTTGCCAAAAACTATTCGGTAGGGAGACATCCCAATAGGTGTCTTGAAAGCAGTCCAGTATGCCCACAGAGCATCCTCGAGTTGCAAACTCCAGTCCTTCCGATTAGGTTGGATAGTCTTCTCCAAGATACGCTTGATCTCCCTATTGGAGACTTCAGCTTGCCCATTGGTCTGAGGGTGGTAAGGGGTGGAAACCTTATGCATGACGCCATATTTCTTCATTAAAGCCGCCATGGTCCAGTTGCAGAAATGTGAACCTGATCACTGATGATGGCCCTAGGAATGCCAAATCTGCAGAAAATGTTTGATCTAACAAAATCCACAACAACTTTAGAATCATCAGTACGGGTGGCTTTCGCCTCCACCCACTTAGACACATAATCCACAGCAAGTAAGATGTAAACAAAACCAAAAGAAACAGGAAAAGGACCCATAAAGTCAATACCCCAGACATCAAAAATCTCACAGAATAACAAAGGCTGCTGGGGCATCTCATGCCTATGGGAAATGTTCCCGGTTCTCTGACATTGTTCACAAGATTTACAAAATATATGTGCATCCCTAAATAAAGTGACCCAATACAATCCAGAGTCTAAGACCTTCCTAGCTATATGTTGAGGACCAAAATGTCCACCACATGCAAAGGTATGGCAAAAGCTAAGAACAGACTGAAACTCATTATCAGGCACACATCTCCTAATAATTTGATCACTACAAAATTTCCAGGGATAGGGATTATCCCACACATAATATTTCACCTCACTCTTTAACTTGTCTATTTGTGCACGTGTGAGGTGTGAGGGCAAAACATGGGCAGCTAGATAATTGACAAGATCTGCATACCATGGAAACTTACCATGCAGCCCTAACAGCTGCTCGTCAGGAAAGGAATTCTGAATGGGTAGTGGATCAGGATCTCGCTCTATGCGGCTGAGGTGGTCAGCAACCAGATTCTCTGCTCCACTCTTGTCTCGGATCTCCACATCAAACTCTTGAAGCAGCAGCATCCACCTGATCAGCCGTGGCTTGGCATCCGGTTTCTTCAAGAGATACTTCAAAGTTGTATGATCTGAAAACACCACAGCCTTAGAATCTATCAAATAAGACCTGAACTTATCTAATGCAAAAACAATAGATAAAAGTTCTTTTTCAGTGGTGGTGTAGTTCGCTTGAGCAGCATCCAGAGTTCTTGAAGCATAGTAAACCACATGAGGAACTTTGACCACACGCTGCGCCAAGACAGCTCCCAAGGCATAGTTCGAAGCGTCGCACATCAGCTCGAATAGGAGTGTCCAATCAGGTGGCTGAATGACAGGGGTACTGGTGAGAGCTAGCTTCAGGCGGTTGAAAGCTTCCTTGCACTTCTGGTCAAACAGAAACTCCACATCTTTCTGCAGAAGGCTAGACAGCGGAATGGCTATCTTGCTGAAGTCTCTGATAAATCGCCGGTAGAAACCTGCATGTCCAAGGAATGACCGCACTTCCCGCACGCATGTGGGGTAAGATAAAGTAGTAATGACATATATTTTAGCAGGATCTACCTCAACCCCTTTTCTAGATACTACATGGCCTAAAACTATACCTTGCTCTACCATGAAATGACACTTTTCAAAATTTAAGACAAGGTTAGTCTCAATGCAGCGATGTAGTACTCTAGCTAAGCTACTCAGACAGTCATCAAAAGAAGAACCATAAACAGTAAAATCATCCATAAACACCTCCATACACTCCTCTAAAAAATCAGAGAATATACTTACCATGCACCTCTGGAAGGTACCAGGGGCATTGCATAGGCTGAAAGGCATCCGCCGATAAGCAAACGTGCCGAAGGGACATGTAAAAGTGGTCTTTTCTTGATCCTCCGGTGCTATATGAATCTGGAAGTACCTAGTGTAGCCATCCAGGAAGCAATAATGCGATTTCCCAGCTAACCGCTCCAGCATTTGATCGATGAACGGCAGGGGGTAATGATCCTTCCTGGTGGCTTGATTGAGCCTCCTGTAATCGATGCAGACCGGCCAGCTCTTCTGCACTCGGGTAGGTAGCAACTCGTTGTTTTGGTTGGCCACCACTGTAACCCCGGATTTCTTCAGAACGACCTACACTGGGCTCACCCAAGTGCTGTCAGATATAGGATAAATGATGCCAGCTTGCAGAAGCTTGGTCACCTCCTTCTTTACCACGTCCAGGATGAGAGGGTTGAGTCGCCTCTGGGGTTGCCGCACTGGTTTAGCGCCATCTTCAAGTAATATGTGATGCATGCATGTAGATGGACTAATGCCAGGAATATCTGCTAACGTCCAGCCAATGGCTTGCTTATGCTCTCGCAAAATGCGCAGTAATCTTTCTTCTTGCTCAGGAAGTAAATTGTTAGCCACAATTATTGGAAGCTGCCCTGCAGATGCCAAATACGCATACTTCAGATGCTTAGGCAGAGGCTTCAGCTTTAGCTTGGGTGGCTGCACTGCAGAAGGCAGAAATCTGGGTGGCTGAATGTCAATCTCTGCAGACTGAATCTCCTCTCGAACAGCAGCTACTGCCAGCTCTGGGGAACCAGAGTCATCATCACGTAAAAATGTGGAGATCTCAGCACAAATAGCACAGCCAGAATCACCGTCACAATCAGTACAAGATTGGCACTGAATAGAATCATCAAAACCAGCCAAATCAGGTAAATCAGCACACATATGACGGTAAACATCCTCAACCAAATCATCAATCACATCAATGTGAAAAACAGCATGCTCATCCATGGGATGCTTCATAGCATCAAAAATGTTGAATTGCACAACAGAATCGCCAAACTCCATGGATAGAGTTCCTGCATACACATCAATCTTGGTCCGCGCAGTCTTGAGGAATGGTCTGCCCAGAATGAGTGGAGCCTTGCTGGATTGTGACTGTCCTTCCATCTCCAGAATGTAGAAATCTGTTGGAAAGATCAGCTCATCAACTCTGACCAACACATCTTCAATCAACCCAGCTGGATAAGCACTGCTCCTGTTGGCTAGCTGTATCACAACTCCTGTGGCATTCAAGGGTCCAAGCCCGAGGGAACTGAAAACAGACATAGGCATGACATTGATAGAAGCGCCTAGATCTAGCATGGCATGCTCGAACTTGGAATTGCCTATAACACAGGGGATTGTGAAAGTTCCTGGATCCTTGCACTTCTGGGGCAGAGGTTGAATAAGGGCTGAGACATTCTGACTCATGCTAATCCGCTCATTGCCCTTCAGCCTCCTCCTCTGGGTGCACAATTCCTTGAGAAATTTGGCATATTTAGGAATTTGCTTGATAGCATCCAGCAAGGGAATGTTAACTTCCACCATCCTGAACGTCTCCAGAAGCTCCCTATCCTTCTCAGCCTCATCTTGCTTCTTGGACAGAGTAGCTCTCTGTGGAAAAGGGAAGAGCTACTGCAGGCAGCTTGCTCGCAGGTGCAAGGTTAATTGGCTCAGGAACTGCTTCCTCTGCTGGTTGGGACTCACTGGCAGGTTGAGGCTCGGCTGGCTCTTGCAAGGATTTGCCAGACCTCAATGTGATAGCACTCACATTACTCCCATTTGGATTGGGAATTGTCTGTGAAGGGAGTTTGCCAGAACCCTTGGACTGCAACTGGCTAACTGATGATGCCAATTGTCCAATCTGTGTTTCCAGATTCTGCATGGTGGACTCTGCCCTCTGCTGGAACTGGATGTTGCTGGTGGCCATCTGCTTCACCAAATCTTCCAATGAAAGCTCAGGTTTAGATGTTGACGGGTTGGCTCGCTGCATAGGCTGCTGCTGGAATGGTGGCCTATTTTGTTGAAACTGGCCCTGCCTGGCTGGCTGAAATTGGTTCTGTTGTTGCCAGGGTTACCTATATTGCTGCTGTTGCTGTGGCTGTTGTTGGGAGGACTGCTGTTGTGGTGCTTCAGCATTGCCATATCTGAAATTTGGATGATCCCTCCAACCAGGGTTGTAAGTGTTGGAGTACGGATCATATATAAGCTGCTGTTGCGATTAGTATGGGGATCGACTAGGAAAAACACCTACAGCAGCTACAGAGGGATCCTGAAATCCAGAATCACCTTCTTGCAGTGTAGGGCATGCGTCTGTAGGATGTGATGGACAAGCACAAATGCCACACAAGCTTGCAAGTTGAGGTGTGGATACTTATCACCCCACTGCCAATTGCTTGACCAAGGAGGTCAATTCATTAAGTCTGTGCTCCATTCTTTGTTGGTCAGCAAGTGATACACTAACTTCATTGACTCCCCTGGTGGAATGAATCATCCTGACACCAAACTGCTGGGAATTCTCTGCCATATTGGAAATTAAATCTCTGGCAGCAGCAGGTGTTTTATCCACTAATGCTCCTCCACTAGCAGAATCAATGTTACTTCTATCCGAAGGTGACAAGCCCTCATAGAAATATTGTATCAACAGCTGATCACTTATTTGGTGATGGAGGCAGCTTGAGCACAGCTTGGTAAACCTCTCCCAATACTCATGCAATGTCTCCCCTGGCAGTTGCCTTATGCCACATATGTCTTTGCGAATGGCAGCAGTTCTGGATGCAGGGAAGAACTTGGCCAGAAACAGCTTCTTCATGTCACTCCAATTTCTGACCGAACCTTGTGACAAGTAAAAGAGCCAGTCTTTAGCTGCATCAGCAAGAGAGAAAGGGAATGCTCTTAACTTGATCTGCTCTTCAGAAATTCCTTGTGGCCTCATTGTGGAACAAACCACATGGAATTCCTTTAAATGCTTATGAGGATCTTCACCTGCAAGACCATGAAACTTTGGCAGCAAGTGTATCAATCCAGATTTCAATTCAAAAGCAGTATCAATCTCTGGATATTGGATCCCTAAAGGTTGGTAAGCAACATCAGGGGTGGCCAATTCCTTAAGAGTTCTGTCTCTAGGCTGCATGTTATTATTATTATTTCCAGCCCTATTAGCATTATCAGCTCTATTACCTTCATCAACAGGATCAACAACAGGAATAACAATAGGAGTTCTAGCTTCAGCCATGGTAGGATCTAAATTATCAACAGCCCTATGTGCTCTATTGAGTGTATGCAAGATTCTCTCTATTTCAGGGTCTACTTTAAGCAATACAAAAGGAGAAGACCTAGTCATACACCATGCAAATAAGTGGCTAAATGTCTAAACACACCACAATGCACAAAAACACAGAAAAACACACAAAACTGAGAAAATTTAGCTAAAACCGAAACACACCAAAAACACAAGACAAAGGTAAAAAGACACCAAAATAGAACTAGAAAAGGTATCTAAACATTTTTTAAAATTTTTCTACCACCACAGGACGAAAAGTGGATGAAAATGGAACTCAAAAATCAAATAAAAAATCTTTAAAAAATGAAAAAGTGGTAAAAACAGTCGAATTTGGCTTAAAAAGGCAGTTCCCACAGCCTTAGGCAGTGACTGTTGGTTGTTAGGCCCTTTTTCTTCAACTGACCAAGTTTCAGGTCAATCGGAGCAAAAAATTTCGTTCGGAACAGTAAAACCAGAAATCACTAAATCAAGCCAAACCGAAGGAAAAACAAGGGGGAAATGGTCCAAATGGCCAGAATTCACTCAATGACAATATAAAACATCTAAGGAAACTTCAAATCAAGAAAAAAAAATGGCCACTGGCCTCAAACAAAATGGATACTTAGCCAAAAAGTTATGAAAAAAGTGGCCAAAACCCTAAAAAGAACAAAAACTCAAACACAAGCAGGGTGAATTAGGGGGAAGTTAAAAGTCAGTTTTACTACTAATAATATTGATTCAAAGATAGAACAATCCCCGGCAACGGTGCCAAAATTTGATGTGCTGCCGAGGCTCCTCAAATTAGTTAAAGTTTAAAGTCAGTTACCTAAGCTACTTGTAGCATAAGGCAGCCCTAAGTCGAACCTAAGGATTGTTCTATTTAGTGAATCATATTAAGGAGCGTATAAACAGGGGGGGGTTTTGTTTGTTCATGTGATTAACAGAAATTAATGGTAAGTGGTAGAGTTTTAGGGAAAACAACCAATCCAAGCCTTAACTGATTCTGATTTTAGTTCATCCTTGATTTCTAATGATCCATTCAATTATTAACCATGTTCTTGGCCTTTAAAACATATCAAGAAGCCTCTCAATGTTCTATGGATGTCCACTGGTTAAGCAACCAGAATTCGGTTTTAACTAAGACTAAATGAATTAAGCAAACATTCAAGTCCAGTTTTACCTAAGTCCATGATCCAGCCAAGGTAATTAATCCATCCAAAAGCTCAGAAACATTAATCAACCATACAATCCTCTTTTATCACATGCAATTAAGCAATCACACATGAAGATCCAAATTCAACTTTAACAATTCAAACAGAATAATCCAGAGGAAGCAAGAAGTAGATTAATCATTAAATGAATAACAACAACACATAATCTCAAAACCAATAATCAGAATAGCCAAAACCTGGATTGATTTGATGAATTAGCCCTCCATGAACAAGAGAAGCCAAGTTCTTACAAAATATCTAAAGAGAAAACTTAAAGACTAAGGAAAGTTCAAAAGCTGTCTAAAATATCTAAAAGACTTGATATGAATTTCGGCTGCCCCTTTGTGCTGATATAGACCTCCAAAATTACATGCACACCCAAATTGCCCTTAGGGCACACTTGTTCCCATGGGCCTTAGCTTTAATTGGGCTTTGGTTTGGGCCCATTTGGACTTGTCATGAGGAAGTTAGGCCCATTTAAGTGCCAATAGGTGTCTGGAACCATCAGCCAACTTCCACCACAAATAAGACCATCTTCAATATAAAATATGGTGAACTGGTATTCATAACAATTTAAGCTCTGTCTGTTAGCTTTCCAATGGTACCAATTTCAAGTCCATATGACATACACAACTCAAGTTATGGCCCAAACACTGCATGTAGGTCAGGATCCTGCGACAGCATGTCTTCTCTGGCTTCCAGGCTGTATATGACCTTCTGGACTTCCGAATTGGCTTTAGATCCCTGAAAGAAAGTTGTAGAAAATTCTCTCAGCTTTCCTACAAGGTATGACTCGGAATTTTTAGACATACAGAACTCAAGATATGCACGAAACACAGAGACAGCATAAAATGCTCAGTATTGCTGGAAATTGCAATTCGGCACAAATGGATCCAAAGTCATGAAATGAGGTCCAAGTCTATGCAATTCATCCCAAAAGAGGTTTAAAAGACTAAGTATAAGGGATAACTATTCTATAAAAAGTGTGTTCATCAATTCACTGGTTATTTCCAGATTCACATTGCACTGGAAGATCAAGAAAAGACCACATTTACCTACCCCTTCGGCACCTTTGCATACCGGCGGATGCCATTTGGTCTTTGCAATGCCCCAGGTACCTTCCAACGTTGCATGATTAGTATATTTTCTGATTTTATAGAGCATTGTATGAAGGTATTCATGGATGATTTTATTGTATATGACTCTTCCTTTGATGATTGCCTATATAGCTTGTCTAGAGTTTTGCATAGGTGTATAGAGACTAATATTGTTTTGAATTTTGAAAAATGTCATTTTATGGTAGAACAAGGTATAGTCCTAAGACATGTAGTCTCTAGCAAAGGCTTAGAGGTAGATCCTACTAAGATTGATGTTATTTCTTCTTTGCCTTACCCCGCATGCGTGCGGGAAGTTCGTTCATTTCTTGGTCATGCAGGATTCTACCGGCGCTTCATTCGTGATTTCAGCAAAATTGCCATCCCGATGTCCAACCTGCTGCAAAAGGATGTGGATTTCATTTTCAGCTAGCCTTGTAAGGATGCATTTGATCACCTCAAGAAGGCTCTCACTTCTACTCCCATCATCCGACCTCTCGACTGGACGCTGCCATTTGAGTTGATGTGTGATGCATCCAACTACGCAGTGGGAGCAGTCCTTGCCCAGAGGGTTTGTAAGGCCCATCATGTGATTTACTATGCCTCGAGGACACTTGATTCTGCCCAAGCGAACTACACCATAACCGAGAAAGAGCTTTTAGCAATTGTCTTTGCTTTAGATAAATTTAGATCTTACTTGCTTTGTTCTCATGTGATGATTTTTTCTGACCATGCAGCACTCAAGTTCCTCTTGAAGAAACCAGATGCCAAACCCAGATTGATCAGATGGATGCTCCTTCTCCAAGAGTTCAACCTTGAGATTAAAGATAGGAGTGGAACAGAGAATGTGGTTGCTGACCACCTGAGCTGGATCGAGAGAGATTCTGATGAGCAGTTTCCCATTCAGGATTCATTCCCTGACGAGCAGCTTTTAGGGCTGCATGGTGAGTTTCCCTGGTTTGCTGATATTGTTAATTATCTGGTTGCTCATGTTTTCCCTGCACACCTCACACGTGCACAAATTGATAAATTTAAGAGTGAGGCTAAATATTATGTGTGGGATGATCCTTATTTATGGAGATTCTGTAGTAAGCAGATAATTAGGAGATGTGTGTCTAACCATGAGTTCCATTATGTGCTTACTTTTTGTCATTCCTATGCCTGTGGAGGCCATTTTGGTCCTCAGAGAACAGCTAAGAAAGTATTAGTTTCTGGTCCAGATTGGTCCACTTTGTTTCATGATGTATATGTCTTTTGTAAATCTTATGAGCAATGCCAAAAATTAAGGAATATAACTCATAGGAATGAGATGCCCCAATAACCTTTATTGTTCTGTGAGCTTTTAGATGTTTGGGGTATTAATTTTATGGGTTCATTTCCTGTTTCCTTTGGCTTTGTTTATATTCTGTTGGCTGTGGATTATGTTTTCAAGTGGGTGGAGGCTATTCCACAAGGACTGATGATTCTCATGTGGTTGTAGAGTTTGTTAGATCACATATCTTTTGCAGGTTTGGCATACCCAGAGCGATAATCAGTGATCAAGGATCACACTTCTGCAACCGGCACATGAAAATCTTGCTGAGCAAGTATGGAGTTTTCCACAAGACTTTTACCCCTTACCATCCTCAGACGAATGGCCAAGCCGAAGTCTCTAATTGAGAGGTTAAGAGAATTTTGGAGAAAATTGTGAGGCCGGATAGAAAGGATTGGAGTAAAAGGTTGGAGGATGCTTTATGGGCATATCGGACCTCCTACAAGACACCTATAGGCATGTCGCCTTATAGGTTTATCTTTGGGAAGGCGTGTCACTTACCAGTGGAGTTAGAGCATCGGGCGTATTGGGCAGTTAGGGCTTGTAACATGAACATAGGACTAGCAGGAGTCGAGAGGAAGTTACAACTTCAAGAGTATCTTTAATCACAAGCAATTAAGCAATCACACATGAAGATCCAAATTAGAATTTAACAATTCAAACAGAAAAGTCCAGAGGAAGCAAGAAGCAGATTAATCATTGAATGAATAACAACAACACATAATCTCAAAACCAATAATCAGAACAGCCAAAACCTAGATTGATTTGATGAATTAGCCCTCCATGAACAAGAGAAGCTAAGTTCTTACAAAATATCTCAAGAGAAAACTTAAAGACTAAGGAAAGAGCAAAAGCTGTCTAAAATATCTAAATGACTTGATATCAATTTCGGCTGCCCCCTTGTGCTGATATAGACCTCCAAAATTACATGCACACCCAAATTGCCCTTAGGGCACACTTGTTCCCATGGGCCTTAGCTTTAATTGAGCTTTGATTTGGGCCCATTTGGACTTGTCATGAGGATGTTAGGCCCATTTAAGTGCCAAAAGGTGTCTGGAACTATCAGTCAATTTCCACTGCAAATAAGACCATCTTCAATATAAAATATGGTGAACCGGTATTCATATCAATTGAAGCTCTGTCTGTTAGCTTTCCAATGGTACCAGTTTCAGGTCCATATGACATACACAACTCAAGTTATGGCCCAAATACTGCATGTAGGTCAGGATCCTGCGACAGCATGTCTTCTTTGGCTGCATATAACCTTCTGGACGTCCGAATTAGCTTTGGAGCCCTGAAAGAAAGTTGTAGACAATTCTCTCAGCTTTCCTACAAGGTATGACTCGGAATTTTTAGACATTCAAAACTCAAGATATGCATGAAACACAGAGACAGCATAAAATGCTCAGTATTGCTGGAAATTGCAATTAGGCACAAATGGATCCAAAGTCATGAAATGAGGTCTAAGTCTATGCAATTCAGCCCAAAAGAGGTTTAAAAGACTAAGTATAAGGGATAACTATTGTATAAAAAGTGTGTTCATCAAATTCCCTCACACTTAACTTTTGCACGTCTCGGGAAAACTAGAATTCCAAAACTAAGAAAAGCAAGAACAAGGAAACAAAAACAAATTTAAAAACTAAAGGATCACCTCCCAATGATATTTAAGATATGCATAAGTTCATACCACAAGTAAGATAAGCAATTAAAGATTCAAGGAAGTCACAGCATTCATGAAATAAAATTTCTTCTCATCCAAAATCAACAAACAAGGTAACTTCAATTGGAAAGTATAAGTCAAGAATGATAGATCCTCACAAGATATACTCTCAATCCCTCAAGTGTTTAGAAATTAGGTACTTCACTCAATCAAACTCATGAAGAGATGCACTATCATAAGCTTGCTTATCTTCTACTTCTCCACTACTCAAACAAATGCACACACAAATCAAGAGGACTTTATTTAAGGTTGTAATAAGGCCAAGGTAAAGGTAAAGGAATGAATCAAAATGGATATCACAATGGTAAGAACTCAAAGAGAATAAAAGAACATTGGAGAGGAACTCAAATGACAAGCATTAAATTCCAAGTGTGTAAAGCATATTCTCCTTCCTTTGCACATATTCCTTTTCCTTTTCTTTTCCTTTTTCACAATTCTGATTTTTTTTTTCTCTTTTTTTCAGAACCAATTGCCTCTTTTTTTCTTTCTTTCTTTCTTTCACATAATACTTTGCACATTAGAATTCACAACCTCCACACTTGTACTATTAATTACCCACAAGCATAAGAGCTCCTCCAAGACAATGAACCAATGCTCTCCCATTCCCTAAGGTAAGGTAACAACATGGTATTTTGTACATAGGCATATAATGAGCTAATATCAAAGATAGGCAAATAGGCTCAATGGGGGTAATCAAAGGGAAATAATACAAGGTTGGCTATTTGGCAAAGTGGCTAAATCAAGAAAGAATGCCTCAATCATGTTCATGTATGCAAATGAAAATGTAGCCTCAAAAAGAATCAAGCAAGTTCTAGAGTTAACAAATTCCATGAGTGAAATCACACAAGAAGGAAAAGAATGGCACAAATGCCAAATCCATTCATCAAAAGGCTCAAAACTCACAAGGCATGTATCTATCAAACTTAATCATCAATCCAACATCTAAAACCAAGCATGTGAAATTAAGGATGGAAAACAAGTTATTCAATCATGCTATGAACCTTGAAATGTAATTACTTTAAACTTACAACTTTACAAATTCTATAACATCATTGGAGGGTAATTAAAACAGAAAAATGACAACAAAAACAGAAAAAACAGCAAGAACAACAAACTGAAAAAATTAAAACAGAAAATAACAAATTTACAGAAATAGTAAAGTAATCAACTAAACTAATTAACTAACCTAATCAACTAACCTAGTCAACTAAACATAAAACAATAAAGCAACTAAACTATACAGAAATCCCTCCCCCACACTTAAATTTTACATTGTCCTCAATGTAAAAACTTCAAAAAGTAGTAACAGATGACAAGTAATAACAAGCAGTCACATAAGGACAAGTAAAGTAAAAGAGAGAGAAGAAACATCCTTATCAGGGGAGGTAGATGGCATCGTGCAAGTGGACCTCCTCCACTATGTCCTCCTGAGCGCCCTCATAAAATGGCTTGAGGCGATGCCCGTTCACTTTGAAAGCCTTGCTGGTGGACTCACTCACTATCTCTACTGCACCATAAGGAAAAACCTTGGTGACAATAAACGGACCAAGCCACCGAGAACGGAGCTTGCTAGACATGAGCTTTAAGCGAGAGTTATACAAGAGAACTTTCTGGCCAGTAGAGAACTCCTTCCTCAGCACCATGTTATCATGAAACCGCTTGGTCTTTTCCTTGTAAAGGCGGGAGTTCTCATAAGCATCCAAATGAAGCTCCTCAAGCTCTTGGAGGTGAAGATCTCATAAGCATCCAAACGAAGCTCCTCAAGCTCTTGGAGGTGAAGTTTTCTCTGGGACCCAGCTTGGCTCAAATCAAGGTTGCACTGCTTGACCGCCCAATAGGCCTTGTGCTCAAGCTCCACTGGAAGGTGGCAGGCTTTGCCAAAAACTATCCGATAGGGAGACATCCCAATAGGTGTCTTGAACGCAGTCCGGTAGGCCCACAAAGCATCCTCGAGTCACAAACTCCAATCCTTTCGATTAGGTTGGATAGTCTTCTCCAAGATATGCTTGATCTCCCTGTTGGAGACTTCAGCTTGCCCATTGGTCTGAGGGTGGTAAGGGGTGGAAACCTTATGCATGACGCCATATTTCTTCATTAAAGCCGCCATGGTCCGGTTGCAGAAATGTGAACCCTGATCACTGATGATGGCCCTAGGAATGCCAAATCTGCAGAAAATGTTTGATCTAACAAAATCCACAACAACTTTAGAATCCTCAGTACGGGTGGCTTTCGCCTCCACCCACTTAGACACATAATCCACAGCAAGTAAGATGTAAACAAAACCGAAAGAAACAGGAAAAGGCCCCATAAAGTCAATACCCTAGACATCAAGAATCTCACAGAATAGCAAAAGCTGCTGGGGCATCTCATGCCTATGGGAAATATTCCCGGTTCTCTGACATTGTTCACAAGATTTACAAAATATATGTGCATCCCTAAATAAAGTGACCCAATACAATCCAGAGTCTAAGACCTTCCTAGTCGTACGTTGAGGACCAAAATGTCCACCACATGCAAAGGTATGGCAAAAGCTAAGAACAGACTAAAACTCATTATCAGGTACACATCTCCTAATGATTTGATCACTACAAAATTTCCAGAGATAGGGATCATCCCACACATAATATTTTGCCTCACACTTTAACTTATCTATTTGTGCACGTGTGAGGTGTGAGGGCAAAGCATGGGCAGCTAGATAATTGACAAGATTTGCATACCATGGAAACTCACCATGCAGCCCTAACAGCTGCTCGTCAGGAAAGGAATCCTGAATGGCCAGTGGATCAGGAGCTCGCTCGATTCGACTCAAGTGGTCAGCAATCAGGTTCTCTACTCCACCCTTGTCTCGGATCTCCACATCAAACTCTTGGAGCAGCAACATCCACCTAATCAGTCGTGGCTTGGCATCCGGTTTCTTCAAAAGATACTTTAAAGCTGTATGATCTAAAAACACTACAACCTTAGAATCTATCAAATAAGACCTGAACTTATCTAATGCAAAAACAATAGATAAAAGTTCTTTTTCAGTGGTTGTGTAGTTCGCTTGAGCAGCATCTAGAGTTCTTGAAGCATAGTAAACCACATGGGGAACTTTGGCCACTCGCTGTGCCAAGACAGCTCCCAAGGCATAGTTCGAAGCGTCGCACATCAGCTCGAATGGGAGTGTCCAATTAGGTGGCTGAATGACAGGGGTACTGGTGAGAGCTAGCTTCAGGCGGTTGAAAGCTTCCTTGCACTTCTGATTAAACAGAAACTCCACATCTTTCTGCAGAAGGCTAGACAGCGGGATGGCTATCTTGTTGAAGTCTCTGATAAAGCGCCGGTAGAAACCTGCATGTCCAAGGAATGACCGCACTTCCCGCACGCAAGTGGGGTAAGATAAAGCAGTAATGAAATATATTTTAGCAGGATCTATGATGAACACACTTTTTATACAATAGTTATTCCTCATACTTAGTCTTTTAAACCTCTTTTGGGCTGAATTGCATAGACTTAGACCTCATTTCATGACTTTGGATCCATTTGTGCTTAATTGCAATTTCCAGCAATACTGAGCATTTTATGCTGTCTCTGTGTTTCGTGCATATCTTGAGTTCTGGATGTCTAAAAATTCCGAGTCATACCATGTAGGAAAGCTGAGAGAATTGTCTACAACTTTCTTTCAGGGCTCCAAAGCTAATTCGGACGTTCATAAGGTCATATGCAGCCTGGAAGCCAGAGAAGACATACTATCACAGGATCCTGACCTATATACAGTATTTGGGTCATAACTTGAGTTGTGGATGTCATATGGACCTGAAACTGGTACCATT
>QAOA01002728.1:188687-202228 GCA_003255065.1 Cercis canadensis
CTCCAGTCCTTCCGACTAGGTTGGACAGTCTTCTCCAAGATACGCTTGATTTCCCTGTTGGAGACTTCAGCTTGCCCATTGGTCTGAGGGTGGTAAGGAGTGGAAACCTTATGCATGACGCCATATTTCTTCATTAAAGCCGCCATGGTCCGGTTGCAGAAATGCGAACCCTGATCACTGATGATGGCCCTAGGAATGCCAAATCTGCAGAAAATGTTTGATCTAACAAAATCCACAACAACTTTAGAATCATCAGTACGGGTGGCTTTCGCCTCCACCCACTTAGACACATAGTTCACAGCAAGTAAAATGTAAACAAAACCAAAAGAAACAGGAAAAGGCCCCATAAAGTCAATACCCCAGACATCAAAAATCTCACAGAATAACAAAGGCTGCTGGGGCATCTCATGCCTATGGGAAATGTTCCCGGTTCTCTGACATTGTTCACAAGATTTACAAAATATATGTGCATCCCTAAACAAAGTGACCCAATACAATCCAGAGTCTAAGACCTTCCTAGCCGTACGTTGAGGACCAAAGTGTCCACCACATGCAAATGTATGGCAAAAGCTAAGAACAGACTGAAACTCATTATCAGGCACACATCTCCTAATAATTTGATCACTACAAAATTTCCAGAGATAGGGATCATCCCACACATAATATTTTGCCTCACTCTTTAACTTGTCTAATTGGGCACGTGTGAGGTGTGAGGGCAAAGCATGGGCAGCTAAATAATTAACAAGGTCTGCATACCATGGAAACTCACCATGCAGCCCGAACAGCTGCTCGTCAGGAAAGGAATCCTGAATGGGCAGTGGATCAGGATCTCGCTCTATGCGGCTGAGGTGGTCAGCAACCAGGTTCTCCGCTCCACTCTTGTCGCGGATCTCCACATCAAACTCTTGAAGCAGCAACATCCACCTAATCAGTCGTGGCTTGGCATCCGGTTTCTTCAAGAGATACTTCAGAGCTGTGTGATCGGAAAACACCATAACCTTCGAATCTATCAAATAAGACTTGAACTTATCTAATGCAAAAACAATAGATAGAAGTTCTTTTTCAGTGGTGGTGTAATTCGCTTGAGCAGCATCCAGAGTTCTCGAAGCATAGTAAACCACATGAGGAACTTTGGCTACTCGCTGCGCCAAGACTGCTTCCAAGGCATAGTTCGAAGCGTCGCACATCAGCTCGAATGGGAGTGTCCAATCAGGTGGCTGAATGACAGGGGTACTGGTGAGAGCTAGCTTTAGGCGATTGAAAGCTTCCTTGCACTTCTGGTTGAACATAAACTCCACATCTTTCTGCAGAAGGCTAGACAGCGGAATGGCTATACTTTAGGCGGTTGAAAGCTTCCTTGCACTTCTGGTTGAACAGAAACTTCACATCTTTCTGCAGAAGGCTAGACAGCGGAATGGCTATCTTGCTGAAGTCTCTGATAAAGCGCCGGTAGAAACCTGCATGTCCAAGAAATGATCGCACTTCCCGCACGCATATGGGGTAAGATAAAGCAGTTATGACATCTATTTTAGCAGGATCTACCTCAACCCCTTTTCTAGATACTACATGGCCTAAAACTATACCTTGTTCTACCATGAAATGGCATTTTTCAAAATTTAAGACAAGGTTAGTCTCAATGCAGCGATGTAGTACTCTAGCTAAGCTACTCAGACAGTCATCAAAAGAAGAACCATAAACAGTAAAATCATCCATAAACACCTCCATGCACTCCTCTAAAAAATCAGAGAATATACTAACCATGCACCTCTGGAAAGTACCAGGGGCGTTGCAAAGGCCGAAAGGCATCCGCCGGTAAGCAAACGTGCCGAAGGGACATGTAAAAGTGGTCTTCTCTTGATCCTCTGGTGCTATATGAATCTGGAAGTACCCAGTGTAGCCATCCAGGAAGCAGTAATGGGATTTCCCAGCTAACCGCTCCAGCATTTGATCGATGAACGGCAGGGGGTAATGATCCTTCCTGGTGGCTTGATTCAGCCTCCTGTAATCAATGCAGACCCGCCAGCTGTTCTGCACTCGGGTAGGCAGCAACTCGTTGTTCTGGTTGGCCACCACTGTCACCCCGGATTTCTTTGGAACAACCTGCACTGGGCTCACCCAAGTGCTGTCAGATATAGGATAAATGATGCCAGCTTGCAGAAGCTTGGTCACCTCCTTCTTTACTACATCCAGGATGAGAGGGTTTAATCGCCTCTGGGGCTGCCGCACTGGTTTAGCGCCATCTTCAAGTAATATGCGATGCATGCATGTAGATGGACTAATGCCAGGAATATCTGCTAATGTCCAGCCAATGGCTCGCTGATGCTCTCGCAGAATGCACAGCAATCTTTCCTCTTGCTCAGGCAGTAAATTGTTGGCCACAATTACTGGAAGCTGCTCTGTAGAAGCCAAATACGCATACTTCAGATGCTTAGGCAGAGGCTTCAGCTCTAGCTTGGGTGGCTGCACTGCAGAGGGCAGAAATCTGGGTGGCTGTATGTCAATCTCTGCAGACTGAATCTCCTCCTGAACAGCAGCTGCTGCCAGCTCTGGGGAACCAGAGTTATCATCACGTAAAAAGGTGGAGATCTCAGCACAAATAGCACAGCCAGAATCACCATCACAATCAGTGCAAGATGGGCACTGAATAGAATCATCAAAACCAGCCAAATCTGGTAAGTCAGCGTCAGCACACATATGATGGTAAACATCCTCAACCAGATCATCAATCACATCAATGTGAAAGACAGCATGCTCATCCATGGGATGCTTCATAGCATCAAAAATGTTGAACTGCACAACAGATTCACCAAACTCCATGGATAGAGTTCCTGCATACACATCAATCTTGGTCCGCGCAGTCTTGAGGAATGGTCTGCCCAGAATGAGTGGAGCCTTGCTGGATTGTGACTGTCCTTCCATCTCCAGAATGTAGAAATCTGTTGGAAAGATCAGCTCA
The DNA here is from genome assembly GCA_003255065.1 of Cercis canadensis. Classification (NCBI taxonomy): domain Eukaryota; kingdom Viridiplantae; phylum Streptophyta; class Magnoliopsida; order Fabales; family Fabaceae; genus Cercis; species Cercis canadensis. The sequence goes on from QAOA01002728.1 coordinate 191,644, forward strand.
TCAACTCTGACCAACACGTCTTCAATCAACCCAGCTGGATAAGCACTGCTCCTGTTGGCTAGCTGTATCACAACTCCTGTGGCATTCAAGGGTCCAAGCCCGAGGGAACTGAAAACAGACATAGGCATGACATTGATCGAAGCGCCTAGATCTAGCATGGCATGCTCGAACTTGGAATTGCCTATAACACAGGGGATTGTGAAAGTCCCTGGATCCTTGCACTTCTGAGGCATAGGTTGAATAAGGGCTGAGACATTCTGACTCATGCTAATCCGCTCATTGCCCTTCAGCCTCCTCCTCTGGGTGCACAATTCCTTGAGAAATTTGGCATATCTAGGAATTTGCTTGATAGCATCCAGCAAGGGAATGTTAACTTCCACCTTCCTGAATGTCTCCAGAAGCTCTCTATCTTTCTCTGCCTCATCTTGCTTCTTGGACAGAGTAGCTCTCTGTGGAAAGGGAAGAGCTACTGCAGGCAGCTTGCTTGCAGGTGCAAGGTTGATTGGCTCAGGAACTGCTTGCTCTGCTGGTTGGGACTCACTGGCAGGTTGAGGCTCGGCTGGCTCTTGCAAGGATTTGCCAGACCTCAATGTGATAGCACTCACATTACTCCCATTTGGGTTGGGAATTGTCTGTGAAGGGAGTTTGCCAGAACCCTTGGACTGCAACTGGCTAACTGATGATGCCAATTGTCCAATCTGTGTTTCCAGATTCTGCATGGTGGACTCTGCCCTCTGCTGGAACTGGATGTTGCTGGTGGCCATCTGCTTCACCAAATCTTCCAATGAAGGCTCAGGTTTGGATGTTGACGGGTTGGCTGGCTGCATAGGCTGCTGCTGGAATGGTGGCCTGTTCTGTTGAAACTGGCCTGGCCTGGCTGGCTGAAATTGGCTCTGTTGTTGCCAAGGTTGCCTATACTGCTGCTGTTGCTGTGGCTGTTGTTGGGAGGACTGCTGTTGTGGTGCTGCAGCATTGCCATATCTGAAATTTGGATGATCCCTCCAACCAGGGTTGTAAGTGTTGGAGTACGGATCATATCTAGGCTGCTGCTGCTGTTGGTATGGGGATCGACCAGGAAAAACACCTACTGCAGCTACAGAGGGATCCTGAAATCCAGAATCACCATCTTGCAGTGTGGGGCACGCATCTGTAGGATGTGATGGACAAGCACAAATGCCACACACGCTTGCAGGTTGAGGGGTGGATACTTGTCTCCCCACTGCCAATTGCCTGACCAAGGAGGTCAGCTCGTCAAGTCTGTGCTCCATTCTTTGTTGGTCAGCAAATGACACACCAACTTCATTGACTCCTCTAGTGGAATGAATCATCCGAACACCAAACTGCTGGGAATTCTCTGCCATATTGGAAATTAAATCTCTGGCAGCAGCAGGTGTTTTATCCACTAATGCTCCTCCACTAGCAGAATCAATGTTACTTCTATCCGAAGGTGACAAGCCCTCATAGAAATATTGTATCAACAGCTGATCACTTATTTGGTGATGGAGGCAGCTTGAACACAGCTTTGTAAACCTCTCCCAATACTCATGCAATGTCTCCCCTGGCAGTTGCCTTATGCCACATATGTCTTTGCGGATGGCAGCAGTTCTGGATGCAGGGAAGAACTTGGCCAGAAACAGCTTCTTCATGTCATTCCAATTCCTGACCGAACCTTGTGACAAGTAAAAGAGCCAGTCTTTAGCTGCATCAGCCAGAGAGAAAGGGAATGCTCTTAACTTGATCTGCTCTTCAGAAATTCCTTGTGGCCTCATGGTGGAACAAACCACATGAAATTCCTTCAAATGCTTGTGAGGATCTTCACCTGCAAGACCATGAAACTTTGGCAGCAAGTGTATCAATCCAGACTTTAATTCAAAAGCAGTATCAATTTCAGGATATTGGATCCCTAAAGGTTGGTAAGCAACATCAGGGGTGGCCAATTCCTTAAGAGTTCTATCTCTAGGCTGCATGTTATTATTATTGTTATTTCCAGCTCTATTAGCATTATCAGCTCTATCACCTTGATTAACAACAGGATCAACAATAGGAATAACAATAGGAGTGCTAGCTTCAGCCATAGTAGGATCTAGATTATCAACAGCCCTATGTGCTCTATTACGTGTATGCAAGGTTCTCTCAATTTCAGGATCTCCTTCAAGCAATACAAATGGAGAAGACCTAGTCATACACCATGCAAACAAGTGGCTAAATGCCTAAACACACCACAATGCACAAAAACACACAAAAACACACAAAACTGGCAGAAATAAGCTAAAACCGAAACACACCAAAAACACAAAACAAAGGTAAAAAGACACCAAAATAGGACTAGAAAAGGTATCTAAACATTTTTTAAAATTTTTCTACCACCACAGGACGAAAGGTGGATGAAAATTGAACTCAAAAATCAAATAAAAAATCTTCAAAAAATGGAAAAGTGGTCAAAACAGTCGAATTTGGCTTAAAAACACAGACCTCACAGCCATAGGCTGTGACTTTTGTGAGTTAGGCCCTTTTCCTTCAACCCAGAAAGTTTCAGGTCAATCGGAGCTAAAAATTTTGGTGAACAGTAGACCCAGAAATCACTAAATCAAGCCAAACCGAAGGAAAAACAAAGGGGAAATGGTCCAAATGGCCAGAATTCACTCAATGACAATATAAAGCATCTAAGCACACTTGAAATCAAGAAAAACAATGGCCACTGGCCTCAAACAGAATGGATACTTGGCCAAAAAGTATGGAAAAAGTGGCCAAAACCCTAAAAACAACAAAAACTCAAACACAAGGGGGGTGAATTAGGGGGAAGTTAGAAGTCAGTTTTACTACTAATACTACTGATTCAAAGATAGAACAATCCCCGGCAACGGCGCCAAAATTTGATGAGCTGCCGAGGCTCCTCAAATTAATTAAGTTTAAGGTCGGTTACCTAGCTTTTTGCAGCATAGGACAGCCCTAAGTCGAACCTAAGGATTGTTCTATTTGGTGAATCATATTGAAAAGCATGTAAACAGAGGGGGTTGAGTTTGGTTTAAGTGATTAACGAAAATTAATTGTCAGTGGTAACCTAAAGGAAAACAACCAATCCAAGTCTTTACTAATTCTGATTTTAGTTCATCCTTGATTTCTAATGATCCATTCAATTATTAACCATGTTCTTGGCCTTTAAAACATATCAAGAAGCCTCTCAATGTTCTATGGATTCCACTGGTTAAGCAACCAGAATTCGGATTCAACTAAGACTAAATGAATTAAGCAAACATTCAAGTCTAGTTTTACCTAAGTCCATGATCCAGCCAAGGTGATTAATCCATCCAAAAGCTCAGAAACATTAATCAACCATACAATCCTCTTTTATCACATGCAATTAAGCAATCACACATGAAGATCCAATTCGAATTAAGCAATTCAAACAGAATATTTCAAAGGATTGAAAGAACTTTGATTAACAACTAAAAGGAAGAACAACAACTCATAATCTCAAAACCAATAATCAGAATAGCAAAACCTGGATTGATATGTTGGATTAGCCCTCCATGAACAAGAGGAGCTGAAGTTCTTACAAAATATCTAAAGAAAACTTAAGAACTAAGGAAAGCACAAAAATCTGTCTAAAATATCTAATGAGGTGGTTATGAATTTCGGCTGCCTCCTTCTTCTGATATAGACCTCCAATTTTACATGCACACCTAAATTGCCCTTAGGGCACACTTGTTCCCATGGGCCTTAGCTTCAATTGGGCTTTGGTTTGGGCCCATTTGGACTTGTCATGAGGAAGTTAGGCCCATTTAAGTGGCAGAAGGTGTCTGGAACCGTCAGCTAACTTGCACAGCAAATAAGACCATCTTCCACATAAAATATGGTGAACCGGTCTTCATATCAATTGAAGCTCTGTCTGTTAGCTTTCCAATGGTACCAGTTTCAGGTCAATATGACATCTACAACTCAAGTTATGACCCAAATACTGCATGTAGGTCAGGATCCTGCGACAGCATGTCTTCTCTGGCTTCCAGGCTGCATATGACCTTCTGAACGTCCGAATTAGCTTTGGAGCCCTGAAAGAAAGTTGTAGACAATTCTCTCAGCTTTCCAACAAGGTATGACTCGGAATTTTTGGACATCCAGAACTCAAGATATGCCTGAAACACAGAGACAGCATATAATGCCCAGTATTGCTGGAAATTGCAATTAAGCATAAATGGATCCTAAGTCATGAAATGAGGTCTAAGTCTATGCAATTCAGCCCAAAAGAGGTTTAAAAGACTAAGTATGAGGAATAACTATTGTATAAAAAGTGTGTTCATCAAATTCCCCCACACTTAGCTTTTGCACGTCTCGGGCAAACTAAAATTCCAAAACTAAGAAAAGCAAGAACAAGGAAACAAAAACAAATTTAAAAACTAAAGGATCACCTCCCAATGATATTTAAGAAATGCAGAAGTTCATACCACAAGTAAGATAAGCAATTAAAGATTCAAGGAACTCACAGCATTCATGAAATAAAATTTCTTCTCATCCAAAATCAACAAACAAGGTAACTTCAATTGGAAAGCATAAGTTAAGAATGATAGATCCTCACAAGATATACTCTCAATCCCTCAAGTGTTTAGAAATTAGGTACTTCACTCAATCAAACTCATGAAGAGATGCACTACCATAAGCTTGCTTATCTTCTACTTCTCCACTACTCAAACAAATGCACACACAAATCAAGAGGACTTTATTTAAGGTTGTAATAAGGTAAAGGTAAAGGAAGGAATCAAAATGGATATCACAAGGTAAAACTCAAAGAGAATAAAAGAACATTGGAGAGGAACTCAAATGACAAGCATTAAATTCCAAGTGTGTAAAGCATATTCTCCTTCTGTGCACATATTCCTTTTCCTTTTCTTTTCCTTTTTCACAATTCTGATTTTTTTTTTTTTTCAGAACCAATTGGTTTTTTTTTTCTTTCTTTCTTTCTTTCACATAATACTTTGCACATTAGGATTCACAACCTCCACACTTGTACTATTAATTACCCACAAGCATAAGAGCTCCTCTAAGACAATGAACCAATGCTCTCCCATTCCCTAAGGTAAGGTAACAACATGGTATTTTGTACATAGGCATATAATGAGCTAATATCAAAGATAGGCAAATAGGCTCAATAGGGGTAATCAAAGGGAAATAATACAAGGTTGGCTATTTGGCAAAGTGGCTAAATCAAGAAAGAATGCCTCAATCATGTTCATGTATGCAAATGAAAATGTAGCCTCAAAAAGAATCAAGCAAGTTCTAGAGTTAACAAATTCCATGAGTGAAATCACACAAGAAGGAAAAAGAATGGCACAAATGCCAAATCCATTCATCAAAAGGCTCAAAACTCACAAGGCATGTATCTATCAAACTTAATCATCAATCCAACATCTAAAACCAAGCATGTGAAATTAAGGATGGAAAACAAGTTATTCAATCATGCTATGAACCTTGAAATGTAATTACTTTAAACTTACAACTTTACAAATTCTATAACATCATTGGAGGGTAATTAAAACAGAAAAATGACAACAAAAACAGAAAAAACAGCAAGAACAACAAACAGAAAAAATTAAAACAGAAAACAACAAATTTACAGAAATAGTAAACTAATCAACTAAACTAATCAACTAACCTAATCAACTACACAGAAAACACCTAATCAACTAAACAGAAAACAATAAAGCAACTAAACTATATACAGAAATCCCTCCCCCACACTTAAATTTTACATTGTCCTCAATGTAAAAACTTCAAAAAGTATTAACAGATGACAAGTAATAACAAGCAGTCACATAAGGACAAGTAAAGTAAAAGAGAGAGAAGAAACATCCTTATCAGGGGAGGTAGATGGCATCGTGCAAGTGGACCTCCTCCACTGTGTCCTCCTGAGCGCCCTCATAAAATGGCTTGAGGCGGTGCCCGTTCACCTTGAAAGCCTTGCTGGTGGACTCACTCGCTATCTCCACTGCACCATAAGGGAAGACCTTGGTGACAATAAACGGGCCAAGCCACCGAGAACGGAGCTTGCCAGGCATGAGCTTTAAGCGAGAGTTATACAAGAGAACTTTCTGGCCAGCAGAGAACTCCTTCCTCAGCACCATGTTATCATGGAACCGCTTGGTCTTTTCTTTGTAAAGGCGGGAGCTCTCATAAGCATCCAAACGAAGCTCCTCAAGCTCTTGGAGGTGAAGCTTTCTCTGGGACCCGGCTTGACTCAGATCAAGGTTGCACTGCTTGACCGCCCAATAGGCCTTGTGCTCAAGCTCCACTGGAAGGTGGCAGGCTTTGCCAAAAACGATCCGGTAGGGAGACATCCCAATAGGTGTCTTGAAAGCAGTCCGGTATGCCCACAGAGCATCCTCAAGTCGCAAACTCCAGTCCTTCCGACTAGGTTGGACAGTCTTCTCCAAGATACGCTTGATTTCCCTGTTGGAGACTTCAGCTTGCCCATTGGTCTGAGGGTGGTAAGGAGTGGAAACCTTATGCATGACGCCATATTTCTTCATTAAAGCCGCCATGGTCCGGTTGCAGAAATGCGAACCCTGATCACTGATGATGGCCCTAGGAATGCCAAATCTGCAGAAAATGTTTGATCTAACAAAATCCACAACAACTTTAGAATCATCAGTACGGGTGGCTTTCGCCTCCACCCACTTAGACACATAATCCACAGCAAGTAAAATGTAAACAAAACCAAAAGAAACAGGAAAAGGACCCATAAAGTCAATACCCCAGACATCAAAAATCTCACAGAATAACAAAGGCTGCTGGGGCATCTCATGCCTATGGGAAATGTTCCCGGTTCTCTGACATTGTTCACAAGATTTACAAAATATATGTGCATCCCTAAATAAAGTGACCCAATACAATCCAGAGTCTAAGACCTTCCTAGCTGTACGTTGAGGACCAAAATGTCCACCACATGCAAATGTATGGCAAAAGCTAAGAACAGACTGAAACTCATTATCAGGCACACATCTCCTAATAATTTGATCACTACAAAATTTCCAGAGATAGGGATCATCCCACACATAATATTTTGCCTCACTCTTTAACTTGTCTAATTGGGCACGTGTGAGGTGTGAGGGCAAAGCATGGGCAGCTAAATAATTAACAAGGTCTGCATACCATGGAAACTCACCATGCAGCCCGAACAGCTGCTCGTCAGGAAAGGAATCCTGAATGGGCAGTGGATCAGGATCTCGCTCTATGCGGCTGAGGTGGTCAGCAACCAGGTTCTCCGCTCCACTCTTGTCGCGGATCTCCACATCAAACTCTTGAAGCAGCAACATCCATCTAATCAGTCTTGGCTTGGCATCCGGTTTCTTCAAGAGATACTTCAGAGCTGTATGATCGGAAAACACCACAACCTTCGAATCTATCAAATAAGACCTGAACTTATCTAATGCAAAAAGAATAGATAGAAGTTCTTTTTCAGTGGTGGTGTAATTCGCTTGAGCAGCATCCAGAGTTCTTGAAGCATAGTAAATCACATGAGGAACTTTGGCTACTCGCTGCGCCAAGACTGCTCCCAAGGCATAGTTCGAAGCGTCGCACATCAGCTCGAATGGGAGTGTCCAATCAGGTGGCTGAATGACAGGGGTACTGGTGAGAGCTAGCTTTAGGCGGTTGAAAGCTTCCTTGCACTTCTGGTTGAACAGAAACTCCACATCTTTCTGCAGAAGGCTAGACAGCGGAATGGCTATCTTGCTGAAGTCTCTGATAAAGCGCCGGTAGAAACCTGCATGTCCCAGAAATGATCGCACTTCCCGCACGCATGTGGGGTAAGATAAAGCAGTTATGACATCTATTTTAGCAGGATCTACCTCAACCCCTTTTCTAGATACTACATGGCCTAAAACTATACCTTGCTCTACCATGAAATGGCACTTTTCAAAATTTAAGACAAGGTTAGTCTCAATGCAGCGATGTAGTACTCTAGCTAAACTACTCAGACAGTCATCAAAAGAAGAACCATAAACAGTAAAATAATCCATAAACACCTCCATGCACTCCTCTAAAAAATCAGAGAATATACTAACCATGCACCTCTGGAAGGTACCAGGGGCATTGCAAAGGCCGAAAGGCATCCGCCGGTAAGCAAACGTGCCGAAGGGATAGGTAAAAGTGGTCTTCTCTTGATCCTCCGGTGCTATATGAATATCTGGTGCTATATGAATCTGGAAGTACCCAGTGTAGCCATCCAGGAAACAGTAATGGGATTTCCCAGCTAACCGCTCCAGCATTTGATCGATGAACGGCAGGGGGTAATGATCCTTCCTGGTGGCTTGATTCAGCCTCCTGTAATCGATGCAGACCCGCCAGCTGTTCTGCACTCGGGTAGGCAGCAACTCGTTGTTCTGGTTGGCCACCACTGTCACCCCGGATTTCTTTGGAACGACCTGCACTGGGCTCACCCAAGTGCTGTCAGATATAGGATAAATGATGCCAGCTTGCAGAAGCTTGGTCACCTCCTTCTTTACTACATCCAGGATGAGAGGGTTTAATCGCCTCTAGGGCTGCCACACTGGTTTAGCGCCATCTTCAAGTAATATGCGATGCATGCATGTAGATGGACTAATGCCAGGAATATCTGCTAATGTCCAGCCAATGGCTCGCTGATGCTCTCGCAGAATGCACAGCAATCTTTCCTCTTGCTCAGGCAGTAAATTGTTGGCCACAATTACTGGAAGCTGCTCTGCAGAGGCCAAATACGCATACTTCAGATGCTTAGGCAGAGGCTTCAGCTCTAGCTTGGGTGGCTGCACGGCAGAAGGCAGAAATCTGGGTGGCTGTATGTCAATCTCTGCAGACTGAATCTATCCTCCTGAACAGCAGCTGCTGCCAGCTCTGGGGAACCAGAGTTATTATCACATAGAAAGGTGGAGATCTCAGCACAAATAGCACAGCCAGAATCACCGTCACAATCAGTACAAGATGGGCACTGAATAGAATCATCAAAACCAGCCAAATCTGGGAAGTCAGCATCAGCACATATATCATGGTAAACATCCTCAACCAGATCATCAATCACATCAATGTGAAAGACAGCATGCTCATCCATGGGATGCTTCATAGCATCAAAAATGTTGAACTGCACAACAGATTCGCCAAACTCCATGGATAGCGTTCCTGCATACACATCAATCTTAGTTCGCGCAGTCTTGAGGAATGGTTTGCCCAGAATGAGGGGAGCCTTGCTGGATTGTGACTGTCCTTCCATCTCCAGAATGTAGAAATCTGTTGGAAAGATCAGCTCATCAACTTTGACCAACACGTCTTCAATCAACCCAGCTGGATAAGCACTGCTCCTGTTGGCTAGCTGGATCACAACTCCTGTGGCATTCAAGGGTCCAAGCCCGAGGGAACTGAAAACAGACATAGGCATGACATTGATCGAAGCGCCTAGATCTAGCATGGCATGCTCGAACTTGGAATTGCCTATAACACAGGGGATTGTGAAAGTCCCTGGATCCTTGCACTTCTGAGGCATAGGTTGAATAAGGGCTGAGACATTCTGACTCATGCTAATCCGCTCGTTGCCCTTCAGCCTCCTCCTCTGGGTGCATAATTCCTTAAGAAATTTGGCATATCTGGGAATTTGCTTGATAGCATCCAGCAAGGGAATGTTAACTTCCACCTTCCTGAATGTCTCCAGAAGCTCTCTGTCTTTCTCTGCCTCATCTTGCTTCTTGGACAGAGTAGCTCTCTGTGGAAAGGGAAGAGCTACTGCAGGCAGCTTGCTTGCAGGTGCAAGGTTGATTGGCTCAGGAACTGCTTGCTCTACTGGTTGGGACTCACTGGCAGGTTGAGGCTCGGCTGGCTCTTGCAAGGATTTGCCCGACCTCAATGTGATAGCACTTACATTACTCCTATTTGGGTTGGGAATTGTCTGTGAAGGGAGTTTGCCAGAACCCTTGGACTGCAACTGGCTAACTGATGATGCCAATTGCCCAATCTGTGTTTCCAGATTCTGCATGGTGGACTCTGCTCTCTGCTGGAACTGGATATTGCTGGTGGCCATCTGCTTCACCAGATCTTCCAATGAAGGCTCAGGTTTGGATGTTGACGGGTTGGCTGGCTGCATAGGCTGCTGCTGGAATGGTGGCCTATTTTGTTGAAACTGGCCCTGCCTGGCTGGCTGAAATTGGCTCTGTTGTTGCCAAGGTTGCCTATACTGCTGCTGTTGCTGTGGCTGTTGTTGGGAGGACTGCTGTTGTGGTGCTGCAGCATTGCCATATCTGAAATTTGGATGATCCCTCCAACCAGGGTTGTAAGTGTTGGAGTACGGATCATATCTAGGCTGCTGCTGCTGTTGGTATGGGGATCGACCAGAAAAAACACCTGCTGCAGCTACAGAGGGATCCTGAAATCCAGAATCACCATCTTGCAGTGTAGGGCATGCGTCTGTAGGGTGTGATGGACAAGCACAAATGCCACACACACTTGCAGGTTAAGGGGTGGATACTTGTCTCCCCACTGCCAATTGCCTGACCAAGGAGGTCAGCTCGTCAAGTCTGTGCTCCATTCTTTGTTGGTCAGCAAATGACACACCAACTTCATTGACTCC